>PVHX01021961.1:0-28683 GCA_004024805.1 Geosciurus inauris | reverse complement strand
AAAAAAAAAAAAAAAAAAAAAAAAAAAAAAAAAAAAAATTTTAGTCACTGTCATGAGTTAATAGTGAAGATGTAAACTTGAATATTCTTCTCTTGGGGTGAGAGAAGGCAGCAGCTTGATCAAGCAAGTCACACATATACATATGATTCTATTTGGCAAGGAAGAGTTTCAACATTGACAGCTGTCTATTATTGCCACTTCCTAATCTAGCACATAGAATATCAGGTAAATTCACATTGGCTGCAAGAGAAGTTCAACATTACTGAAGAGAGTAGCACACTGTAATTTGTATATATGTTCCACTAATGACAACAGTTAAAGTTGCAAATCATGAGTTCAAATAGTGCTTATAATTCCATTGTGAGAAATAAGCATTTGGGTTTTTTCCCATTTTTTTTTTTTAAATATTTTTTAATTGTAGATGGACACAATGTCTTTATTTTGTTGCCTTGTATGTGGTACTGAGGATCGAACCCAGGGCCTCACGCATGCGAGGCAAGCGCTCTACCGCTGAGCTACAATCCCAGCCCGGTTTTTTCCCATTTTTTATTGGTACATTATAGTTGTACTTAATAGTGGGATTTGTTGTTACATATTCATACTTGCACATACTATAACAATATAATTCCCCAGTGTTTCCCCTTTGCCTAATTTAGTTTTATACAAGTGAGACTATAATAAAATACTAGTATTAATTTGGTCAAGTTATATGATATGAAAATAAGACTGGTAAAATCCTGCCAAGCACAGTGGCACATGCCTCTAATCCCAGCTACACAGAGGCTGAGGCAAGGGGACTGCAAGTTCAAGGCCAGTTTGGCAACTTAACAAGACCCTGTCTCAAAAATGTAGCTCAGTGGTAGACAGTCCCTAGGTTCAATCTTCCCCCCACAAACAAAACAAAAAACCCAGTGTAAAACCCTTAGAACATAAGAAATGACATACTGAGTCAGAACAATAGGACTTAAGGGCTTTTGTGGAAGGGTAGAATTGCCTTACATAATAATATGTCCACTGTTAAAACACACACACACACACACACACACACACACACACACACACCATACCCCTAAATGATCTTAAATTCAGTAATGCCTTAATTATCTGGTTTCTATTACTTTCCCTAAATCTTGTTACCTAGTTAAGTTCTTCAAGTTAATAACTTTCTTATAGCTAGCATATGGGTATTATCCCTTATTATTTTAATTATTTTACAGATAATAAGATTCTTTCCTTTTCACTCCAAACTACCTTATACTTTTTAGCATCCTTTCACAGAAGGTACATTCATTTTTGCAATTGGTTAGCTTGCTTTTTCCAGTTATGGGTATAGGGATATATGTTTGGTATAACAACCAGTATTCAGAATTTCAGATTGAATTAAAGGAAAAGATTTTAGGGTTAAGCTGGGAGCAATGGCACATGCCTGTAATCCCAGCACTTTGGGAGGTTGAGACAGGAGAATCGCGAGTTCAAAACCACCCTCAGCAACAACAAGGCACTAAGCAACTCAGTGAGACCCTGTCTCTACATAAAACACAAAACAGGGTTGGGGATGTGGCTCAGTGTTTGAGTACCCCGGAGTTCAATCCCTGGTACCAAAAAAAAAATTTCAGGGCCAGATACCTGGGTTTGAAAGTAAGCCCCACCAGCTTCCAGATGAATGACTTTGGAAGTTTTATCTTTCCGCATCTCAGGATTTTTTCAACTAGGAAGCATTTTCAAACAAGTTTGCAAACCCCTGAGAATTCTTTTTGTTGTTGTTGTTGTTTTAGTTATACATGACAGCATCCTTGGAATTATTGAAGGTGTTCCAGAGTTTAATAATTTTAAAGATGTTATGGGCTCTATTTTAATTCCCATATTAATCCTTTAGTAACTTAATAAAAAAACTTAATCCTTTAGTAACTTAAAAAAATAAAAGTGCTGGGGATATAGCTTAGTACATCAGCCCTAGGTTTAATTCCCAGTACAAAAAATATATAGCATGTATTTATTAAAAACATTCCCTTCTAAAACAGAACTATCTGAGGAACATCAAATTTTCTGATTGATATGCCTGTGCCTGGCAGTTAAAGAAAGTCAGAAAACATACTTAATCACCATGAACAACACAAACTGAATAGATTTTGACACTTATATAGTTTAAATTGTTCATTGTTTTTAGGAATATTTTAGCTAATTATATCCACAATTAAGTAAGGAACACTGATGCTGAGGTACAACTTTAAGAAGAGCACAAGAGCCAGCACAGTGAGAAACATCTGTAATCCCAGCATCTGGGAAGGCTGAGGCAGGATGATTGCAAATTCAAGATGATTGAAAGCCAGCCTCAGGAGCTTATCAAGGCCATACACAATTTAGCAAGACCCTCTCTCAAAATAGAAAATAAACTGGGAGTGGTGGCACAGCCTGTAATCCCAGCAGTTTGGGAGGCTAAGGCAGGAGGACTGAGTTCAAGGCCAGCTTCAGCAATTTAATGAGGCCCTAAGCAACTCAGCGAGACCTGCCTCTAAATAAAACATTAAAAAAGGGCTTGGGATGTGGGTCAGTGGTTAAGTGTCCCTGGGTACCATGAAAGAAAAAAAGAAAAAGAAAAGCATATGAATGATAATTCTGCAAGTTTATCTCAAGATGATCTTCATTGGATTCCATAAAATGCACTTGCATGATAAAAAATTTTATATAGCACGTCAAACTGTCTCTAAAATCTTAAACATCAATGTGAAAAAAACCCTGTAATGATGTTATGTTTATTTTCTAACTGGAAATAAGGACTATCCATGGTGGCAATGTGTTATTTTCAGAGAAAGACTTGTAAATGAGCCAAATCTTTCTTTTTTCTCTCTCATCATTTGGAAACAAAATATGAAAATTATTTTTAAAAGTAAGCCAATTGATGTTGAAAGTGCAAAGCAGAATTACCAATGTCCAGTTGTAGAAGTAGATTTTTTTTCCTAATTTTATGTTCTAACACATAAATTTCAATCCACATTTAACACACAATATATAACATACAGCAAAAGCAAGGTGTGGTGGTAAATGCCTGTAATCTCAGCTACTCAGGAGGCTGAGGCAGGAAGACCACAAGTTTAAGGCCAATCTGGGAAAATTATTCAGACCTTATCTCAAAATAAAAAAATAAAAGCGGGGGATATAGCTTAGTACATCAGCCCTAGGTTTAATTCCCAGTACAAAAAATATATAGCATGTATTTAACATATAATATAATCTAATACAAATATATTTGATCCCCAAGTCAAAATCAATACATAATAGGATTCTAAAATTAATTTGTAAAGAAATCATATACTTTCTTCATAAGTAGCAAAAATCAGTTACTAAATGGCAAAACTAAAAATGCTCACAAATGATTATTAATGGTAAGCATTAAATACAATATTTAATAATATGCTAGTCCAAAATACTATTATTACATCAATTTACTCTTTCATATCCCATAAAATAGTGAAATGCCTAACATGTCTTCAATATTATATACGTATTACTGGGAAACAAAACCACAAGACAAAAATGAGTAGGTTTGATCTAGAGAACTGTTAATTTCTATTTTTTTTCCTATTCATAACAACACTTATGATCTACAAAAAAAATAATCTTTGCTAGGAGCAGTGACACATGCCTGTAATTCCAGTGACTTTGGAGGCTGAGGCAGGAAGATTACAAGTTCAAGTCCTGCCAGGGCAATTTAGTGAGACCCTGTCTCAAAATAAAAAGGGCTGGAATGTAACTTAGTGGTAAAATACCCCTGGGTTCAATCCTCAGTACTGCAAAGAAAAAAAAAAAAACTGTTAACACAGATAATTGCTCTTGCTCTTGGCAAAATCCCTTGTCTTTATATCATGAAAATAAGATAGAAAAAAAGTATTTTTCAGTGCTGGGGATTGAATCCTTGCTCAACAACCACTCTACCATTGAGCTATATCCCCAGCCCCTAATGAAAAAAATGTTAGGTTGAGGTGGAAAACGGAAAAAAAGAAAGAAAAAAATGGAGTAAAAATTTTCATAAACTTCCCAGGTAATTCTGTCTGGTAATTCACCTATCATCTGGCACAGTAATAGTTAGTCCCATTCTGTTTTGATGTATTTTTTAAACATAGGGAATCCTGTACATTTACAGTAGTCACTCCTTATCCATGATTTTGCTTTCCTGTTTCAGTTACCCACAGTCAACCAGGCTCTCAAAACATTAAATAAGAAGTTCCAAAAATAATAATTCATGAGTTTTAAGTTGCATGTAAATCTCATATCATGATGAAATTTCACTGTGCTGCTCCAAACCATGCAGGATATAGATCATTCCTTTGTTCGGCATACCTATGTTGTATATACTACCTGTCCATTAGTCAGTAGCTGACTTGATAATCAAATCCACTATGGAAATACTGCAATGATTGTGTTCAAGTATTCTTTTTTTTGGTACTGGGGATTGAACTCAGGGGTACTCGACCACCGAGCCACATCCCTAGCCCTATTTTGTGTTTTATGTAGAGACAGGGTCTCACTGAGTTGCTTAGCGCCTCGCCGTTGCTGGGGCTGGCTTTGAACTCGCGATTCTCCTGTCTCAGCCTAAGTGCTGGGATTACAGGCTTGAGCCACCGCGCCCGGCTGTGTTCAAGTATTCTTTATCTTATTTAATAATAGCCTTAACTCAGCAGTAAGTATACCGACAATTGATTACAGAATACTGTTATAATAATTTGGGTTTTTTTTCCCCTCAATACTGTTGATTAAACCCAAGGCTTCACTCATAATAGATAAATTCTGTACCTTTGAGCTATATCTTTAGCCTGCTATTTAACTATTCCATGTTATTTTTAGTTGTTAATATCTTACTGTGCCTAATTTATAAATTAAACTTTATTATAGGTATGTATGTAAGTGAAAAAAACATAGCACATATAGATTTTGGTATTATTCAGTTTCAATCATCCACAGGGGGGCTGGAATACATCCACTGAAGATGGTGGGAGGGATTACTCTTACATGCTATTTACTTCATTTTAAGGATTAAGACTGTATCCCTAATCTCAAGGCAAAAACATGCCAGCAATCACAAGAAATAAGAAATTGTGACTTAGTTCAAAATCTACACCATTATGAAGAAGAAATAAAACACCTCAAAGTTTGTTGTATACACTGTAGTAGTAAGTGATATCAGTTCTTTAAATGTCTGACTTGACTGCATTAAAGAACCCCAGTGGTACTGGGGATTGAAACCAGGGGAACTCTACCACCAAGCTATATCCCCATTCCTTTTTATTTTAAGACAGGATCTAGCTAAGTTGCCCAGGGTGGACTCAAACTTGCAATCCTCCTGCCTTAGCCTCCCAAGTCACTGGGATTACAGGCACATGCCATCAGGCAGGCTAAAGAATCATTTTAAATGGGAAGTTTCCCCCAAATAATGATTAAACAAGTTGAGTATTTCTATTGTTCTCTCATCATTTTTGAGCAGTTTGTTTGAAATAATAAATGAGCTCACTGATTCTCTGGATGATGTTTTTAATGCATTTCATATAATTTATGATTGGCCTTAGAGTCATTTACTAAGTGGGTAACTGAACCAGGACAGCAAAACCATGGATAAGGAGTGAATACTGTAAATGTACAGGAGTCCCTACATTTAAAAAATACATCAAAACAGAATAGGACTATTACTGTGCCAAATAATAGGTGAATTACCAGACAGAATTACTTAAAAGTTTGTGAAAATTTTCACTCCATTTTTTCTTTTTTCCTCCTTATTAATATTTACAGATAATCTTTCTAAATATACTTGTAAAATGTAAATGTTAGATCATTCACGGATAATACCTATATCTTTGATAGAAATGGTTCAAGGAAAGGGATGTTGCTTAATGATAGAGGACTTACCTAGCATGTACAAGGCCCTGGGTTAATCCCCTTAAGGACAAATTTACCTCAGGGGCAAATATTAGACTAAACTGATGAGAGAAATATAATTGTTGTTCCCACCTCCAGTTCCTTGTGGATTTGTTACATTGCTACATATTACACTCTACCTTTAAGTGTCTAGACTACCCTGTATCTACTATACAGTACCCTTGAGAACTCTCCAAAAGATTCTAGATCTTAGCAGCTCTACACAAATCCTAGTCCAGAGGGCTTAATGTAATTGTCCCTAGTACATTTCGAACAGCATTTTAAAAGGTAAAATGATCAGTTTAAAAGAAAAATACCTTCCACCCACTTCCTCTTTCAATATCAGTTCTCACCTATTTCAACCATGAGTACGATTGTATTCAGGAAGATGAGGAAGATGACGAAATTTGTGAAGAGAGAACCTATTTTCTCTTAAGGAAACACAGTGGAGTTCTTTCTGATTTATGGAACTGAAATAATAATGGCAAGAACATAAGCCATAGCATGAGGACCCAGGTAGGAATATATAAATATATATAGATACCATTAGATACAATAAAAATGGTATTTGGGGAAGGGAAAAAGAAATCATACACAGATGATGAATAGTCATGAATAAAAAAGAGACAAAAGGATACTCTCAAGAACCCATCCAGCCCACAAGGAAAGAGGTGGCCTCTGACTGCAACGCACACGAAGCCTGCTCAACATTCGCCGGGCATGTGAAATCCGTCCTACATGGCGAGGCTTTATGGATATTCGCACTAGCTGATGCTGATCTCCCAGCAAAAGTTTCTTCTGAAGGGAAGAATCTGTAACAAAAAATTTTAAAGGGATAGCAGATGCCTCTAGTCCCAGTTACTTAAAACTGAAGCATGAGGATCTTGAGTCCAGGAGTTCAAGGCCAACCAGCAAGACTCTATCTCAAAAAAAGGGAAGTGGTTGGGAATAGTGGACAAATATAAAGGAAATTCTTTGGGGTTATGAAAGGGAGGGTTGGAGGTAGGTAAAGTGATTGGAAAATGGGTTGTATAGTGCAAGGACTTGCCTTGTAGCTTCTTCTTCTCACAGCAATTAAAAATCTTGTTAGTTGGGGTGAGAATTAACACATTGCTTAAGACCAACACTGACCATGCTCAAGAATAAAAGCGGCAGGTTCGACTCTTAAAAGTTTTCAGTGTCTTTGGTAGAAACTTTTCAAAGTTAGTCAAAGCTAATAGTCTAAAAGGGAGTGACATGGGCTCTATTTCTTTCTATTCAGAGTTTTATTTATACAACCCTTGATAATTTATCAAGTTTGGTGTAGCCTCCAAACCAGGAACGCAACAAAAACTTCCCTTTATTTTCTACCCTTAAATTTCTCTTCTTCCTACTCTGGAGGATGAGGATAGGAGTCTTAAACTAAGTGTAATGAAGAAACAGCTGACCAAGTATCTCCCGGAGAGTGTGCCGTGGCACAGCTTGGCTCAAGCCTTGCAAATGCTCTATGAGAGAGAAAGTATCGATGAGACGTGAACGAATGGCGTCAGCTCTGGGCAGTGGCATGTGCCCTGCTTGGTAATCAGTAGCCATGTCTGTTAAGAAAACAGAAGAATCAAGGGTTATTTCATTCTAAAAGCTGCACCAGGATGAGAGGGCTTTTTGCTCCTCCTCTTTACACGCTTTGCTTAAGAGACTTTAAGAAGTTCAAATGTAGGAACCACGAACAGTTAGGGAGAACAAATTCACTAAGACTCATGGTTTGTTTTAAACAAAAGAGAATAAAAGTCGTAAGAGATATTGCGCAGTCAACCAAGTGTCCAGACTACTTCATTTTCTAACAGCATTTCTAATTAAAAACTCATTTAATTTTTTCAGTAAAAAAGGAGCAGCCACCAGGGCAGGGGTCCTAAGGCTGGACTAAGTATCCAGGACCCATCTGGACCCTAGGGAATCAGGCAATTAGGTGGGGCGGTGTGAGGGCGTGGGTGGTTGCTCCCGGGGGACGGGGGGACTTATAAGGAATGGGACAAAATGCAACAGTCTGACATTTTGAAAATGTGTCCTGCCGCGTGTGTCCACTCCAACCCTCCTCAGAGGCCAGCTCTTCCTCTCAATTCCCGCTTCTGGGCCTCACCTCAACCCAAGCTCTCTTCCTCCCACTCAACCCTGACTTCACGCCCTGGCCTCCTGCTCCTGGGCCCCTAAAACCAGGTTCCCCCCACGATGGACCCTCTCGGGGCCGAGCCCTAGACTCGCTGCGCCGCCTTTCCTGCAGACCCCGCAAGATCCTGCCCGCCCCGGGCCCCGCCCCTGCCGCGGCGCTTGCAGCCTCGGCCCCGCCCCGCGCTCCAGCCACTCGGCAGTTACCAGCTCGTCCCGCCCTCTCGACGCGGACACCAGGCAGCCAATCAGCGACTGCCACACTGCGGCCCGAGCCGGGCTAGGGGGTTGGGACCTCCGGCTGCAGGTCCGCTTGGGTTAGACGCGCGAGCGCAGGCAGCCGGTGCGTGGTAGTCGGCTCCACCTCCGCAGCCCCCGCCGAGCCCCGACCCTCCCGGCGCCCTCGCCTCATTTCGCCGCCATGCGTCTCCGCCGCCTAGCGCCGTTCCCGGGCGTGGCGCTGCTCCTCGCCGCGGCCCGCCTTGCCGCTACCTCCGACGTGCTGGAACTCACGGACGACAACTTCGAGAGTCGCATCTCCGACACGGGCTCTGCCGGCCTTATGCTGGTCGAGTTCTTCGCGCCCTGGTGAGGCCACTATGCCGGGCTGGGAGGGAGGGCCAGCTGGGCCGCGGGCAGGACGCGGAATGGTAGGGCCTACGCAGCGTCGGAGTCCTCCATCATTCCAGTAGGCCAGTTTCCCATCCCCGGGAAGCTGGAAGGTGCTTTGTCGAAAGCGGAGGAATCGCCGTCGCCTGGGAGCGAGACCCTGGAAGGAAAACCCCACGGCTCCTCTTGGGCTGGGCCACATCCCTACCTCCGCGCTCTTGCGGTACTTCCTATTTGCAGAGTATTTAACCATCCCCTCCCCCTCCATATGTGTCTTCATTCTATAGGTGAGTCAGTGTAAAAGCTGTCCACTCTGCTGAAGAGGCATCCCAAAGTCTTGTAGTGAAACGAACGTTTCAGCAAGTGCAGACAGAGGTCCTGGGCCCCCAGGCTATTTCCTTTCTTCTAGGTCCCCCCCCACCCGCCGCCGCCCCAGGGCTGTTGGTTTCTAGCCAAGGTCAGTCGGTGGATGCAGAATGGTCATAAGTGCTTTCTTGAGGTAGGCGATTATTTTGTCCATTGCATACAGTTTTTACATTAAGCTCATCATTTACTTCTCAGCACTGGTACTCTACCTTTCTCTGTCAAAGAGAAAGGCTGGAGGAATAGAAATAATTTCCATCAGAATTTGACCAAATTGTCAGTTTTAATTAGGATTTCTGAAATAGTAGCCAGTGTTAGAGAAATACTCCCTTTTCAGGGTGACTTAACCCAGCAAGAGTGTGAATTTCTTAAGAGTAGAACTAAAATAAAAATCTGTCTTGAGGGTAAGGGAGAGCAAATAGGATTTCAGGCCCTGTCATCCTGAGTGGTGATGGTAACTTTCATACCCTTACCGGAGCAAACCATAATTATTTTAAAGCTCAGCAGGTCCATGCCAAGTACAGTACTTAATTTTTCCCCTCCTGGCACAATGACCCTTAGTTAAAGACTATTCAAAAGTATCAGTAACACGAAGTTAGTGTGTAACTTTTACTTGCTTCTGATTCAGGTCTTCCCCAGCTCAGCTGACTTGTCCACGGTCACACTGAAAAGTCCTAGAGTAAAGACCACCTGATTCAGAAGGATGTATTAGAGATGTCCAATTATATTTTTGGCTCGTGACAGATTTTGTGTCCAGGGCATTCTTGTGGCTGACAGTGCTGATTACATTTTTTTTTTTCATTAGATGTTGATGGACCTTTATTTTTTCATTTATTTATATGTGGTGCTAAGAATCGAACCCAGTGCCTCACACATGCTAGGCAGGCACTCTGCCACTGACCCACAACCCCAGTCCCTGATTACATATTATAGATAAGTCTTTATACATCTTTAGAACTCACGTTCTTTAGAAATAGCACTTCTTGATTGTACAGTCATGCTGTTAAGTTTGAGGGGATGTCCATGGTTAGTTTTTTGACTCTAGGGGTCATATAACAGTTTAGGAATTGTTGGAGAGTTGTGGGCCATTAGTCTTGGTTTAAAGCAAAATTTTAAAATCTTCCAATTAAAGGCATTCTTTTCTTTAAATTGTTACACGTGCTTCCCTTAAAACTACATATCCCATCATGCACTAAACTCTCCCAGGAATTGGGATAGACTTCTGCTGTGGTGTCTGCTTTTAATTGGTTTAGAAGATAAGGTCATCCTCCACAATGGCAGCAAGAAGGATCAGCTTTCTGAATGAGCGATTTAGAGTCAAGGAAGTCTCCTGTTGATAATCCCTTTACTTACTCCTCTATTTTTTTTATTAACATGTCATCTGGAAATGTTTTCTGATTGCTGTTCTCCTTTACACAGATCAGAAGTACCATTTTCTTGTTAGGAACAGTTGAATCCTTATTAAGAGTAAAATAACCCTATTTTGAGCAAGTTCTTTTTCTCTTTTTAGGTTTTTTTTCCACTTTCATTTTACAAGTGAAAGATTTGGTTGAAGTTTTCTTTGTAGACTAAGGTTTCCATTATGAAGTTAGTTGTGTATACATTTATAAGGATAGGATTATCTGAATTTCTCCAGGGGAAGGATAAATAACCCTGTTATATGTAATGATTTTCAAATATCTATTGGACAGTATTAATTTTAAATCCTGAACATCTACTTATGTTGTAGATTTCTGTGCTACCCTCTAAACTTTGGGGGAACGAGGCAGGTACTAGGGATTGAACTCAGGTGCACTCAACCAGTGAGCCACATCCCCAGCCCTATTTTGTATTTTATTTAGAGACGGGGGTCTTACTGAGTTGCTTAGCACCTCGTTTTTTGCTGAGGCCAGCTTTGAACTCAAAATCCTCCTGCCTCAGCCTCCCACGCCTCTGGGATTACAGGCATATGCCACTGCACCTGACTCCTCTAAACTTTTTTTTTTTTTTTTTTAATTTTTTTAGTTGTTGATGGATCTTTATTTTATTCATTTATTATTCATATGTGGTGCTGAGGATCGAACCCAGTGCCTCACGCATGCTAGGCAAGCGCTTTACCACTGAGCCACAGCCCCAGCCCCTCTAAACTTTTAATCTCCCTGCAGTGCTAGGGATGGAACCTAAGATCTTGTTTATACTGGACAAGTGCTCTACCACTAAACCACATCTTCAACTAGATGTACTACCTTCAAACACTAGTAATAAATAATGATATTTAATATACAGTATTTCTAGAGAATATATGTTCAAAAAAGAATATTTAGGCTGGGGATATAATTTCGTGGTGAAGCATTTGCCTAGCATGCATGAGTTTTGATCCCCAGCACCGGAAAAAGAAAAGGATTATGTGGATAAAAATAAAATAAAATGAAATAAGATGAAACACATTTGTGCATGGTGCTGGGGATTGAACCTAGGCCCTCATGTACACTAAGCAAGTGCTCTACCACTGAGCTACATACTCAGCCCTTTTTTATTTTAGGCAGGATCTCCTAAATTGCCTGGGCTGGCCTTGAACTTGTGATCCTCCTGTCTCAGCCTTTGAAGTAGCTGGGATTACAGGTGTGCACCATCATTCCTACCTTAATATTTATTTTTATATATGCTCTTATTTCTTTACTTGCCCTCCCTCCCCTAGTTAATGTTTTCAACATCAATATTTAGCTTATAAGTTACTTTTTCCTACCCTGGACAAGTAACCAGTTGATCCTTCTACAAGACTGGTATTCCTATAGGGAAAGAACTAATTGGATTTTTCTATCAGATGTTAAAATAATAGCATTCAGTACATGGAGCAGGCATGAAGTAATGATTGTCGGGTGAGTATATGTTGGAATTCATTATCAATGCTAGGTGCCATCCTGAGGGTAGGTGGATTCTTTGTATTTTAATATTGCCTAGGGATAAGTGAAAGAGATAGTGGTTAATCTTGGTAGACCTGTGTAGCCCTGATTTTCCATAGGTTTTACCTGACTTCCATTCCTGTCAGATTGAAGTCTTGGTCAAGGCAGTTGACCAAGGCAGTCTTGGTCAACCTCGTTGGAACATCCTTTGTGTATTTGTTGAACTTGTGGATACTGCTGATGTTTAGAGCAGTGGCTTTTGTTTTGTTTTGTTTTGTTTTGGTACCGGCGATTGAACTCAGGGGTACCTGACCACTGAGCTACATCCCCAGCCCTGTTTTGTGTTTTATTTAGAGACAGGGTCTCACTGAGTTGCTTAGCACCTCACCGTTGCTGAAGCTGGCTTTGAACTCACTGTTCTCCTGTCTGAGCCTCCCAAAGTGCTGGGATTACAGGCATGTGCCACCGCACCCTGCTAGAGCAGTGGCTTTTTTGTTCCAATCTTGCAGCTCACACATGCCTGTTTTTTCCCCTGCATTCTTGGGAATTCTCATTTTCAGTCATACATAATTTTTATTTTAATGTTCCATGAATATTTTTTGATATGTATGTAGGGTTGACACCAGCTGGTCTGGCCTAATAGCTATTGTGTATGATTTTTTCTCTTCGTATGTTTGAAGAAGTTGAGGTGAAACTACTAACTTTGTTGATTTAGCCTTGACAATTACTACAACAGAAAGTCAACAGAAACCTCTATCTCTTTATTGTCATTTCTGCCTCTCTGGTCCAAATTTTCATTATCTGTTGTGTGAAATATATTATCTTCTAGGTGGCTCCATTTTATTTTTTGGAACTGAGGATTGGACCCAGGAGTGCTTAAGCACTGAGCCACATCCCCAACCTCTTTTTATTTTTTATTTTGAGACAGAGTCTCACTAAGTTGCTTAGGACCTCACTAAGTTGCTGAGCCTGCCCTTGAACATGTGATCTTCCTGCCTCGGCCTCCCAGGTCCCTGGGATTATAGGCTTGCAGCTCCATGCCCAGCTAGGTGGCTCTATTCTTGCCTCTACTTTTTCCCTTCCTGTCAGTCCTGTATATTGCTTATGTAGTCATTATACACATACATGGAGGCTAAGACAGGAGAATTGTGAGTTCAAAGCCAGCCTCAGTAGCAGTGAGGTGCTAAGCAACTCAGTGAGACCCTGTCTCTACATAAACCACAAAATAGGGCTGGGGATGTGGCTCAGTGGTAGAGTGCCCCTGAGTTCAATTTCCAGTACAAAAACAAAACAAAACAAAAAAACACATACAGAACGTTCACATTTATCAGCTTTCAAAAAGAGTCTTCATAGTTCTCTGAAGATGTCATCTCCTCCTCTTCCTCCTCTATTTTCTTCTCATTACTGGATATTGAACCCAAGGGCACTTTTCCATGGTGGTACATCCCTAGCCCTTTTTATTTTTTAATTTTGAGATAGGGTTGTTGCCTAGGCTGGCCTCAATCTTACAGTCCTGCCTTAGCCTTCTGAGTCACTGGGATTATAGGAGTGCAACACTGTGTCTGGCCCCAGACCCAATTCTTGCACTCTTTAAAATGCCTTTTTTTTTTTAAGTACATGTGCTATTGGGGATTGAACTAGGGCCTTGAGCATTGAGTATGCTAGGCAAAGTATATCACCAGCCCTGAAATGCATTCCCAAAAACCTTTGAATGCTTATTATGTTCCACCAAACCTGGATTTCTCAGATAAATTAATTATTTTATTACGTTGAATCAGTTGGGATTTGTGTGCTTTGGTTACAACCCAAGTATACTAATTTTTAGTTTATTATTTACTAAACACCAGCACTTTGGGAGGCTGAGACAGGAGAATCATGAGTTCAAAGCCAGCCTCAGCAACAGGCACTAAGCAACTCAGTGAGACCCTGTCTCTACATAAAACACAAAATAGGGCTGGGGAATGTGGCTGAGTGGTCAAGTGCTGCTGAGTTCAATCTCCAGTACCAAAAAAGAAAAAAAAAAAAGATTAAAGGAATACAGAGGATATAATAAATGACATACTTCAAATACATCTAAGATGTCACCAATTGAGAGAAGAACCATTATACCTCACTGAGAAAGCAATGCTGCCATTGAAAGTATAATATGAATGTAAGACACATCTCAAATTCAGGAAAAAAATGCATCTGTAAAATACTCTGTAAGAAATATCATTTATTCCTTAATATACTACTACTTACACAATGCTGTGTTGAAACTTAGTTGAGAAAACCACTCAGTTTAAAAAACAAAGCACAGTTGAGACTTTTTCCCCATCTAATGCCTCCGCCCATTCTGAATTTGGTGTTTATCATTTGGACCTTTTATACTTTCAGTATGTGACCCTATAGCAGGAAGTAATAACAGTCTCTCTTCATCACTGTTCCTTAGCTTAAACTCTCCCCTAATAGAGTTTAAATAGGACTTCTGAAGACCTTGGAGAATTTAGCTCTTACAGTCCTTTGTCTTAAACAGTTTTAGGCGTACAATATATCAGCTCATGTTTCTTCCCTAATTTTTCCTTGTTTTCTACTTTTGCTGTCTGGGGAGGTTACAGAACTCCTTAATGTTCTCAAAGTGATACTTCTGCAACCCATTGGTTTTTGAAAAGATGATGTATGGCTGGTGCTAGCCATGCACTGATAAGACTATAGTACCCCATTGCATGTACAGTGCATCTGTGGGACTGTTAGGACTTTCTGGGCAGAGAACCAGGTGCTTCTGGTGGCCCTCTGGGAAAAGTGGTCTGGTCTACATGCTTGTATTGGTTCTATGGACAGGTGAACTGTGTGACTAAAAAGCAGGCTTGCCATCTTAAAATATTCTAATACTGTGCTGAAAGTCTGTTGAGAAGAAAAAGGAGTCTAGTAAGCTGATAGAGTATCTATTAATATTAAATTAGTGCCTTTTGGGCCTTGTTTTCCATTACCCCTCAAACTGTCTTTCTGGTCAAAGAGTCATTGAAGTGGAGAAAAGGAACTTGTTGCTGTGCACCCCACCACCCTCACACCCTCCATTTACTGGGAATTAAATCCAGGACCTTTATACAGGCTAGGCAAGCATTCTACCCCTTTTTTATTTTATTTTGAGACAGGGTATTCCTAAGTTCCCTAGGCTGACCTCGAACTTGTGATCCTCTTGCCTCAGCCTCCTGAGTAGCTGGGATTATAGGCAGGTTTCAGTTGCTGTGTGTGTGTGTGTGTGTGTGGTGGTAAGGCTTGAACCTGTACCTTTGTGCATGCTAGGCAAGCACTCTACCACTCCCAAACTCCTTAGTCATTATATTTTTAAGAACCAAAATGCTAGTTTCCTAAGGGAAAATGCACTTTCAGGGAATGCTGCCAGAAATCGTATTGGTTTCATTTTAACGTCTTTAGTTGATCAGATGGGCTTTAACCCTTTCTGTGTTTATTGTGAAATATACTTCTGACTATATTTCTAGGACTCTTTCTAGGGCCACCTTGAGGATTGAACCTAGGGACACTGAGCTACATCCCCAGCCCTGTTAAAGAGTTTTGCTAAGTTGCCCAAGCTGCCCTTGAAGTTGTGATCCTCATGCTTCCCTGGTAGGGTTATTGGCATATACCACAGTACCTGGCTCACTATACTTTTAGTTCAGAAAATGGATGCTGCCCTTGGGCCAAGCCAGTGCTATAAGGTCTACCTGGGCTTCAGATAAGACCTTTATCTTCTGAGAGCTCTGGTTTACATTAGCAGTAATGATAATGTTTGGGTGATGTTTTCACTTTGAGAAGCATCTAGTAGTTCAAAAATTGTGTTATAAGGGGCTGGGATTGTAGCTCAGCGGTAGAGCGCTTGCCTCGCATGCGTGAGGTCCTGAGTTTGATCCTCAGCACCACATACAAAGCAATAAAATAAAGACATTGTGTCCATCTGTAACTAAAAAAAATTTTTTTAAAAATTGTGTTATAATTTGAGATTCTTCGTAGAGAGACAACATTAAAAAATTGTAGGAAGCTGGGTGCCGTGGCGCATGCCTGTAATCCCAGCACTTTGGGAGGCTGAGACAGGAGAATTGCAAGTTCAAAGCCAGCCTCAGCAACGGTGAGGTGCTAAGCAACTCAGTGAGACCCTATCTCTACATAAAACACAAAATAGGGCTGGGGATGTGGCTCAGTAGTTGAGTGCCCCTGAGTTTAATCCCTGGTACCAAAAAAAAAAATTGTAGGAGTAAATTGAGAATGGCTTTTTTACATTTATGTAGGTGTGGACACTGCAAGAGGCTTGCCCCCGAGTATGAAGCTGCAGCTACCAGATTAAAAGGAATAGTTCCGCTAGCAAAGGTGAGTAAAGGCAGATTCTTCCTTAAAGGATATGAAGTATTTTAAATAATAGTATATACAATTAGCATTCCTTTTTTCCTATTCTTATGGTGCTAAGAAGGGTGAATACTAGTTTCTGGACAAAACCTGGCTGTTTAAAAAAAAAACAGAAATGAGACATATTATTGGCATATTGGAAATTATTGGCATAAGAAATAAACTATAGGGGGCTGGGATTGTAGCTCAGCGGTAGAGCGCTTGCCTTGTATGCGTGAGGCCCTGGGTTCGATCCTCGGCACCACATACAAAGCAATAAAATAAAGACATTGTGTCCATCTATAACTAAAAAATATTAAAAAAAAAAAAAAGAAATAAACTATAGGGTAGTATAGATTCTTGTTGGCATAAGAAATAAACTGTAGGGTAGCCAGGGATGGTGACACAGCTACTCGGGAGACTAAAGTAGAAGAATCACAAGTTTGAGGCCAGCCTGGGCAACTTAGAGAGACCCTGTCTCAAAATAAAAAGGGCTGGAAATGTGAACCTCCTCAGATTCAGTCCCCAATACTGAAAAGAAAGAAATATACTGTATGATAAATAGGAATTAAGGGGCAAATATGGACAGTGTAAGTACAACTATAAAGGTTAGAGGAAAATTATTGAGTAAATGAGTTCCCTAAACTGCCAAATGATATTCACAATGAATAGAAAAATGGCACGGGGATATTGAGTATGTAACCAACTAGTCAACTGTAAACTTGGTATTTGTTTTTTATAGTTAAAATAATGCTTTGAGAACTTGCCATCGTTCTGTAGTAAACTCCTAGTTGTTCTACTCTAAAAGCTCACATTTCTGCCAGCCTCAAATATACATACATAAGGTTGTTTCTAGAAACTGTTTTTTACCTTTTTTTTTTTTTTTTTTTTTGTACTGAGGATTGACCTCAGGGGCACTTGGCCACTGAACCACATTCCCAGCCCTATTCTATGTTTTATTTAGAGACAGGGTCTCACTGAGTTGCTTAGTGCCTCACTTAGTGCCTCACTTTGCGCCTCACTTTGCACTCATGATCCTCCTATCTCAGCCTCCTGGGCTGCTAGGATTACAGGTGTGTGCCACCAGGCCCAGCTGGAAACTACTTTTTTTTTTTAAACCTTTATTTTTGTTTTATTTGTTTTTGTGTGGTGCTGAGAATCGAGCCCAGTGCCTCACCCTTGCAAGGCAAGTGTTCTACCACTGAGCCACAACCCCAGCCCTGGAAACTACTTTTAATCCTGATGTCAAGCAGCTTGCCATAGGGAGGGAAATTTAATCACAATTTAATTTCTGCTTTGTGTGCTTATAAATGTGTGAATTTTCTAGACCTTGGTTTACCTATCTTGGAACATTTGGATCGTACCTCAGAATCTTATAAAAATTAAATGAAATGATATATACTATATGCAGTGCTTGTTCAGAATAAGTAGCTAAATAGATGGAAATTGTTTTCTTCTTGATAATTTTCACTTGATCTATAATGCTGTGATTTAGCCCAGATTCTGACTAATTCAGGGAGCATGTGTAAGTATTGATACCTTTGCTAATAATTCTTAAGATGATTTACAAAATTAAACTATACCCCATCCCAGCTATGTGGTTTTGTGTATTTATCCGTGTATCCCTTTGATGATAATCATTATCCAAATATGCCACCAATGGGCCTGAAGGTGTACCTCAGTGAGAGAGCACTTTCTTGGTATGTGTGAGACCCTGAGTTTGATCCATAGCACTGCAAAAAAGAAGTAAGCCACTATTGAAAATTTAAGTGATTTTTTTTTTTCCTCACCTGTTCTGAAGCAGAAAATAAGGTAGAGGCCACTGTTTTAGACAACAGAGACTCCAAGGGTAAAATTTAAATAGTACTTTTAGTATTTGGTATGAAACCTAGGAATCTAAACTTTAAAGGATCCTTTAGACAGTCTAAGGCATCAATACTTATGCATGCTTCTTGACCAGCACCAGTCTGCCTTTAAGATCTAATGTTCTGTGGTATGTATGCCAAGAATTGCTTAATATTCTAATGACTTGACAGTCCTAATGTTTTGGGAATACAGGAAGGGCTTGCAGCAGGTATTTGAATCACAAAATATTTGATGTATTTTAATCTTTAGGTCGATTGCACTGCCAACACAGAGACCTGTAATAAGTATGGAGTCAGTGGCTATCCAACCCTGAAGATATTTAGAGATGGTGAAGAAGCAGGTGCTTATGATGGGCCTAGAACTGCCGGTAAGGATCCCGGATTATATCCTGGAAACTGAATTTGTTATATACCTTGTTTTGGTAGTAGAAACATGTGAATATGTTTTTCTACATAAAATACTTTCAGACTTAAAAATTCTTAATCTAGCTGGGCGCAGGGGTGCACGCCTGTAATCCCAGCACTTTGGGAGGCTAAAATAGGAGAATTGTGAGTTCAAAGCCAGCCTCAGTAATGGCAAGGCTCTAAGCAAGTCAGTGAGACCCTGTCTCTACATAAAACAAAATAGGCCTGGGGATGTGGCTTAGTGATCGAGTACCCCTGAGTTCAATCCTTGGTACCAAAAAAAAAAAAATTCTTATCTAAGAGGACACTTTCTTTTTTTTTTTTTTTTTTTTTTAATATTTTTTAGTTGTAGGCAGACATAATACCTTTACTTTTATTTTTTACATGGTGCTGAGGATCAAACTCAGTGCCTCACCCACGCTAGGCTAGTGTTCTACCACTGAGCCACAACCCCAGCCCCTAAAAGGACACTTCTGTAGGTAGCAAAAAAATAAATAAAATAAAACCTGACTGAATAGATTCTATAAGTACTGTGGAAGATACTTGAGATATAAGGTCAGCTAGGCCTTTTTTGATTTGATACATATTTATTGGATACTTACTGGATGCCAGATATTCTAGATATGGTAGGTACTCGGTATTGATAAACAAAACATACAAGCTCCCTACTTTTGTGGTGCTCACATTCTGGGTGATAAAGGGAAGAAAGCAAAAAAACACATTATAAAAATGTATATGAATAACCATCTCATCACACCCCATTACGATTACTTTTTAAAAACAAAGATGGGAGGGAGTGTAGCTAACTGATAGAACAACTGCTTAGAATGCGTGAGACCTGGTTATACAACAGTGTGAATGTACCTAACACCACAAAACTGTATGTTTAAAATGGTTAAAACCAGGCACAGTGGCGCATGCGTGTAATCCCAGCACTTCGGGAGGCTGAGACAGGAGGATCATGAGTTCAAAGCCAGCCTCAGCAACAAGGCACTAAGCCATAGAGCTGGGGGTGTGGCTTAGTGGCCCAGTACCCCTGAGTTCAATCCCTGGTACCAAAAAAAAAAAAAGGTTAAGGTGGTGAATTTTATGTATATTATGTAACAATTTAAGAAGTCAAAAATAAGCCGGGCGCGGTGGCTCAAGCCTGTAATCCCAGCACTTAGGGAGGCTGAGACAGGAGAATCGCGAGTTCAAAGCCAGCCTCAGCAATGGCGAGGTGCTAAGCAACTCAGTGAGACCCTGTCTCTACATAAAACACAAAATAGGGCTGGGGATGTGGCTCAGTGGTCGAGTACCCCTGAGCTCAATCCCCAGTACAAAAAAAAAAAGGTCAAAAATAGGGCTGGGGCTATAGCTCAATGGTAGAGCACTTTCCTAGCATGTGTGGGGCACTGGATTCGGTCCTCAGTGCCACATATAAATAATAAATGCATAAAATAAAGATCCAACAACAACTAAAAAAAAATATTAACAAAAAAGAAGTGGGGCTGGGGTTGTGGCTCAGTGGTAAAGCGCTTGCCTAGCCTGTGTGAGGCACTGGGTTCAATCCTCAGCACCACATAAAAATAAGTAAACAAAATAAAGGCATTGTGTCCATCTACAACTAAAAAAAAA
The DNA here is from genome assembly GCA_004024805.1 of Geosciurus inauris. Classification (NCBI taxonomy): domain Eukaryota; kingdom Metazoa; phylum Chordata; class Mammalia; order Rodentia; family Sciuridae; genus Geosciurus; species Geosciurus inauris. The sequence goes on along the minus strand of PVHX01021961.1, from coordinate 8,534 downwards.
TTTAAAAAAGAAGTAAAAAATATGTATAGATGGGATAAATTGAATTAATGATGAGAGCATTGGAGGAGAAAAATAAAACCAGACTATGTAATAGTGATTAGGGGTGGGAGAACTGCATAATAGGATGGTCAGGGAAGAAACCTTTGAGCTGAAACCTGATAGGAAGGAGCCACCCATGAGAAGATCTCAGAGCTTTTTAAGCATAAGGAAAGCAGATGCAAAGAGGCTATATGACTAAAATTGCTGGGTTGAAGGCCCAGAAATGCCATGTGGTCAGAATGTAATTAGCAAGGATGAGAGGTGAAGTTTGAGAAGTTAAGTGGGAACTTGATTCTGTAGGGCTCAGGGTTAAGGAGAAAAAAATATTCATCACATACAGTTTTGGCTTGTGTTTATTACATAATTGTGTATATTTCATTTTCATAATGAAAGGCTGGGGAAAGAAGTTTAGAGATTTTAGGAGATAGGAAATTTTTTTCATACACAAAGCACTGTAAAACATGGCTCCTGGCAAGGGGTTTGCAGCACACACCTGTAATCCCAACAATTTGGGGGGCTGAGTCAGGAGGATTGAAAGTTCTAGGCCAGCCTCGGTTACCTTAGTGAGACCTTGTCTCGAAATAAAAAGGGCTCAAGCCTGTAATCCCAGCACTTAGGGAGGCTGATACAGGAGAATCACGAGTTCAAAGCCAGCCTCAGCAACGGCGAGGCGCTAAGCAACTCAGTGAGACCCTGTCTCTACATAAAACACAAAAAATAGGGCTGGGGTTGTGGCTCAATGGTCGAGTACCCCTGAGTTCAATCCCCAGTACCACAAAAAAGTAAATAAATAAATATAAAGGGCTTGAGGTATGGCTCAGTGGTAGAGGGCCTCTGGGCTCACTCCCCAATAGAGGGGAGAGGAGTCATCAACCTCTTAATTCTCTGCATAGCACTGGTTACTATCTGATTTTTTAATTGTTAGTTTGTTTATTTTTGGTACTAGAGATTGAACCCAGGGGTGTTTTACCACTGAGCTACATCCCCACATCTTCAGCGTTTTTTTTTTGTTTTTTTTTTTTTTTTAAGACAGGGTCTTGCTAAGTTACTGAGAATGTCACTAAATTGCTAATAATACTGGCTCAAACTTGTGATCCTCCTACTTCATGCTTTCAAGAAGTCTCTGGGATTACAGATTTGCACCATCACACCTGGCTATTTGATTTTTTTAAATTGCATATTTATTTGGAGACTTACTATATTGTCAGGTCCAAGAAAGCAAAAGCTTTGATTTGTTTACAATTCTGTGCCTAGCACATAGACTCTTCACATACAGCAGATACTCAATAACTTTGCTGAATGCATGAAAAGTATTTTGGCCCAACTGAGATCATTTAACCAACACTCAAATTTTTAACATTCAGCTTTTATCAATTTAATCAAGGGTATGGCTAATAGAGTTATTGATATATTTTTTTCAGAACTTGGTCAGGTCTTAACTAAACTGTAGATGGATCCAGCCACAATGCTGCTAGGTAAATATTCTCACTTGGGCTTTAACATAGAGTTCTTAAACTGGAGACTATCTCAGCATCTCACCAGGAGGTCAGATATTTGACTATTTATAAAGTCTTTGGCCAAGAGGGATTGTTTTGTTCATGTGCACCTCTAAGAACTTTGCTCTTTGCTTCCTGCTTAAACTGATTACTCCCATTTTGCCTTCCAGAGAATTTTAGATGTTTAGTTTATTATAATTTATATAGTGATGTAGTGATGGCAGCTACCTTGAGGACTAAGTAATTCATATCCATTTTCAACTTAGCTATTGATAAAACCTCTCTGAGAGAAATTCTTTTTTGAAATATCCATAAATGGAAGAAGATGAAGGAGAAAAAGTAATTTAGAAGTATGTAAAAGGCTCAGTCATGGGCCTGGGATTATGGCGCAGTGGTAGCGTGCTCGCCTAGCACACTTAAGGCACTGGGTTCAATCCTCAGCACCACATAAAAATAAAATAAAGATATTCTGTCCGCAACTAAAAAATAAAAAAATTTAAAAAAGGCTCAGTCATGTTGAAAGAGTTAGAAAGTACTTAGTTAGGAAATCACAATAGTACTTAGAAAAGAAAGGGATGGAAGAGGTAGAATATCATAGAGGATTAGCACATCTGGCCTGTGTTTGAATTTGTAAATGGTTTCAATGGACCCTAGGAGGAAGTGAAATAGTGGCCTGCCATAGGCCTGTGTGTGTGTGTGTGTGTGTGTGCGCGTGCGCGCGTGCACACACCCGCATGCAGACACGGCCAAGTCTCTGTGTTTGTGGTGCTGGGGATCAAACCCAGGGCCCCAGGCATGCAAAGCAGGCACTTAACCACTTATAACTGACATAATTGTACATATTTGTGGGGTACAGTATGATTATTTCAAGCACATATGCATAATGTGATGATCTTTTTTAAATGTTTTTAGTTATCCAGCTCAGGGCCTCTCAATAAAAAGTCTAATATTGGCTGGTTCCTATACAAGAACAATTTGCCATATATAGTTAGATAACAACGTAAGCTAGCCAAGTCACTGCATTTTAGTCTTTAAAAATGTAAGGTTACAGGTGATTATTCATTGCTTGAGAATGGGGATTTGTCTGTTCATTTAATTTATTTGCAAAATGGATATTTACTAAAGTTTTTATGTGGTAGGCACTAGAATTTACTTGGTAGTAGAAGTTAAAAATAATAGGTAAATGTCTTTGGAAGACAATTTTAACAATTATAAAATATACACACTTTAACCCAGTTAATCCACTTAACAGGAAATTTGCTCTGCAGGTATACTCTGTATATATTAAAACAAGTTTGTTTATCACAGAATCATGTGTAACAGCATGAGATTGGGAACAAATTTCTACCAATTGTAGCAGGCTAAATAAATTATACTACATGCATTCAATGAAACACAATGTAACTAATCAAAGGTTGAGGGTTCTTTATGTATTGATGTCAATTATGTCTAAACTATGTTGAACAAACAAAAAACTAAAGAATAACGTATGTATATGCTGACATTTTGAGAGAGAAAAAGAATAAATATGTAATTGCTTGTTTATGTATAAGGTGCTTGAAAGGGGCTGAGGATATAGCTCAAAGGTAGAACACTTGCCTAGCATATCTAAGTTTGATCCCTTACACCACAAAAATAATAGTTAGACAAATAGATTGATTTAAAAAATAAAGTGGTTAGAGCTGGGCGTGGTAGTGCACGCCTATAATCCCAGCACTTTGGGAGGCTGAGACAGGAGAATCATGAATTCAGAGCCAGCCTTAGCAACAGCAAGACACTAAGCAACTCAGTGAGACCTTGTCTCTACATAAAAAAACAAAATAGGGCTGGGGATGTGACTCAGTGGTTGAGTATCCCTGAGTTCAATTTCTGGTACCAAAAAATGAAAAATAAAGTGTATGGTCCACTGAGTTTTGGCAAGTGAGTGTTGCTCTGTGATCACCACATTCCCAGTGCCTCTTTTTTCCCATTAAAAAAAAAAGAAAAGGGGCTGGGGTTATGGCGCAGTGGTAGCGTGCTCGCCTAGCATGCATGAGACACTGGGTTCGATCCTCAGCACCACATAAAAATAAAATAAAGATATTCTGTCCACCTGCAACTAAAAAAATAAATAAATATTTTTAAAAATTTGGAAGGGGGCTGGGATTGTAGCTCAGCGGTAGAGCACTTGCCTCGCATGCGTGAGGCCCTGGGTTCGATCCTCAGCACCACATACAAAGCAACAAAATAAAGACATTGTGTCCATCTACAACTAAAAAAAAAATATTAAAAAAAAAAAAGAAATTTTGGAAGGTTATGAAAGAAACTAAGTGACTAGGGACAAGGGTGGGAAGAAAACTTCATTGTTTCCTCCTTTTGTATTTTGAGTTATATGAATAATTGTCTTCTCAAAACTTACAAACAAATTATATTTCTGTAACTTTCATCTTCTAAGATGGAATTGTCAGCCACCTAAAGAAGCAGGCAGGACCAGCTTCAGTGCCTCTTAGGACTGAGGAAGAATTTGAGAAGTTCATTAGTGATAAAGATGCCTCTGTGGTGGGTAAGTAACAGATATTTAATTATGCCACAAAATCATCCACTTGGTCCCAGCTACTTGGGAGACTGAAGCAGGAGGATCACAAGTTTGAGGCCAGCCTTAACAAGTTAGCAAACTCTTGTATACAAATATGAAGGACTGGAAATGTAAGCTAGTGATAGAATACCTCTGGGTTCAGTCCCCATTACAGGTTAGAGCTGGGGGAAATGTAGGGACAGCTTATAGATAAACAGCTGATAGAATTGGGCCAGCATTACTATAATATGGGAGAAAAAGGTGTTTTGACTGGATTTTGGGGGGCAAGGGCTTACAGTTCTTACTATGTTGCCCAGGCTGCCCTGAACCCCAATACTCCTGGCGGCCCCCAAATCAGAGTAGCTGGCATTACCAGATGCACAGCACCCACCTTGCTCTATCACTTCTTAAACTCTGAGATTTAATTCCTCTGTAGGTAAGTGTGACTAGAAGTAAGGTTTTAGGCAAGAGGAAATAAATAATTCATGTATGCTAGTGTCACAATAATTGGGGAGTTAAAATTTTAAGATGCAAATTGCTAGAATTTGTCATATATTTTCATAGCCATCTTATTAGAGAGATCTCATGGTGCACAAGAAGCCAGAGAAAGGAAAGACTGGTCTTGCTCTTATTTTTAAATGTGACATATGGAGCTGGGGATATGGCTCAGTAGGCTGAGTGCCTGCCTTGCATGCACAAGGCCCTGGGTTCAATACTTAGGACCACCAAAAAAAGAAGATTAAAAGCCCCTGTACCGTTCCTGGGCAGAATCACAGCCTCTGGGAATAGGAGTCCCCTGTGTTTCTCCTTTGCTAGCAAAGCAATAAACTTTTTTTTTTTTTAAACTTAATTATTCTATTAAGGTATACATGATAGCAGAATGCATTTTGATTCATTGTACACAAATGGAGCACAACTTTTTCTCTGGTTGTACATGATGTAGAGTCGCACTATATGTGCAATCATACATGTACCTAGGGCAATGATTTCCATCTCATTCCACCATCTTTCCTGTCCCCATGTCCTCTTCCCTCCCCTCCCTCTCCTTTGACCCAAATTCCTCCATTCTTCCCATGCCCCCTCCCCCATTATGGATCATCATCCACTTATCAGAGAAAACATTCAGCCTTTGGTTTTTTGGGATTGGCTTACTTTGTTTAGCATGATATTGTCCAACTCCATCCATTTACCTGCAAATGCCGTAATTTTATTCTCTTTTAATGCTGAGTAATATTCCATTGTGTATATATACCAGAGTTTCTTTATCCATTCATCTAATGAAGGGCATCTAGGTTGGTTCCACAGTTTAATTACTGTGAATTAAGCTGCTATAAACATTGACATGGCTGCGTCACTGTAGAATGCTGTTTTTAAGTCCTTTGGGTATAGACTGAGGAGTGGGATGACTGGGTCAAATGGTGGTTCCATTCCAAGTTTTCTAAGGAATCTCCATACATCTAAGGAATCTCCAGATTGGTTGCACCAATTTGTAGTCCCACCAGCTATTTTCCCCCACATCCTCGCCAACGCTTGTTGTTTGTATTCTTGATAACTGCCGTTCTGATTGGTGTGAGATGAAATCTTAGAGTAGTTTTGATTTGCATTTCTGTAATTGCTAGAGATGTTAAACATTTTTCAGATATTTGTTGATCGATTGTATATCTTCTGAGAAGTATCTATTCAGTTTCTTAGCCCACTTATTGATTGGGTTGTTTGTTTTTTTGATGTAAAGTATTTTTGAGTTCTTCATATATCCTGGAGATTAGTGCTCTATCTGATGTGCATGTGGCAAAAATTTGCTTGCAAAATGTAGGCTTTCTGTTCACCTCATTGGTTGTTTCTTTTGCTGAGAAGAAGCTTTTTAGTTTGAATCCATCCCATTTATAGATTCTTGATTTTATTTCTTGTGATTTAGGAATCTTGTTAAGGAAGTTGGGGCCTAATCCAATGTGATGAAGGTTTGGGCCTACTTTTTCCTCTGTTAGGTCTCTGGCCAGGTCTTTGATCCACTTTGAGTTGAGTTTTGTGAATGGTGAGAGATAGGGGTTTAGTTTAGCAAAGCAATAAACCTTTAAAAAAATTTTGACATATGATACCTTTCCCTGAAAACTAAATTTAAATATATATATTGTGTTTGTGTTTCTCTTGATCTATTACTATAATAAAATAACTTTCTGTGATCTGTTACTATAAGATAACTTTCTGGGGGCTGGGATTGTAGCTCAGTGGTAGAGCGCTTGCCTCACATGCGTGAGGCCCTGGGTTCGATCCTCAGCACCACATACAAAGCAATAAAATAAAGACATTGTGTTCATCTACAACTAAAAAAAAAAAAAATTTAAAAAAAAGTAAATAAATAAAATAACTTTCTGATTTAGTGTTTAAATTTGAGTACAAGCCAAGCCATTTATCAGGGCTTTACTAATTATATTTTACAAGGAGATAATAAGTGGGCATTTATTAGACATTTATGTTTCAATCACTTTTCTAGACTTGAAATTTTAAAGAAAAAACACAGAAAGGAAAAATAGGTGATTTATAGATTATTTTGATATATTTTTTAATTTAATCCTTCTAATACCTGATATTGCTCCAGAAAAGTTAAGCAGTTTGCTCAGATGTATTCAATTTTGGAAAAGTAGAATGAAGACTTGAAACCTGACAAATCCTTTCCCTTGGCTCTCTCAAAAATGTTTCTTTACAAGGTAGGGGAAGAATTCTCATCCTGAATATTGTATCATATATCCAAAGTAATCATCACAAAGAAGACCTGATTATTTTCACTTTGTTTATCTGTAGTAGAATGAGTGCTTTGAAAAATAGAAGAATTTAAAAGTTTTGGGCTAGGGATGGACAGTGGTAGAGCACTTGCCTGGAGTGAGCAAGGCCTTGGGTTCCATCCCCAGCACCACATAAATAAACAAGCAAATAAATAAAAGTCTTGAATGTCTCTCAGCACTTACTGTTTTTTTTGTTTGACGTTTTATATGTAGGTTTTTTTAAGGATTTGTTCAGTGAAGCACACTCTGAGTTCCTAAAAGCAGCCAACAACTTGAGGGATAATTACAGATTTGCACACACCAATGTTGAATCTCTCGTGAAGGAGTATGATGATAATGGAGAGTAAGTAACTGAGTTGAATGCCCTAGTAACTGGTGATTTTTATGTCTGTTGTTTCCAAAAGTTTTATTGAGCACTTGCTAGGCATTAAGCTAAATGCTAGAAACTACTGTTGCTTCTAAAAGGCATCTAGTAGGGGAAAACTCTATAAGCAAATATATGTAAAAATGTAAGTGTATGGCTGGGGGTGTAGCTTAGTGGTAGAATGCTTGTCTAGTGTGTGCAAGGTTCAGTTCTCAGCACCACACACACAAAAGAAGAAAATATGAGTATAAGTGAATGTTATATGTGTTATGATAGAAAATGTCTACAGAATATGTTGGGAATACAGAGGAGGAGGGAGTATTTTTTTGTTGTTTTCTTTCTTTCCTTTGGGGTGGGGAATGGTATCAGAAAAAGCTTTATAGAGGAGGTGACTCTTGAAAGATGAGTTTTTCCAAGCAGATTATGAGTTGGGATGAAAATTATTCTTTAAAAAAATTTTTTTAAATTATTCTAGATACAGCAGCAGGATATGAGATGACCTCAGCATGTTGGAACCTGCAGGACTACTAGGGTATTGTTTGTGAACTAGAACATAATGAAAGATAAAGTTGGAGAGGTTAGCAGAGAGCAAATAACGGATCTTAAATGCTATACAGAGAGTTTAGATTTTTTATCTTTTAGACATCTGAGGACCATTGAAAGATTTTTGAGTTGGGAAGTAATGTGGTTATTTTTGTGTTTAAGTAGAAAAGTTACTGGGAGCTGGGCGCAGTGGCACGCACCTGTAATCCCAGCACTTTGGGAGGCTGAGAGAGGAGAATTGTGAGTTCAAAGCCAGCCTCAGCAACGGTGAGGCACTAAGCAACTCAGTGAGACCCTGTCTGTAAATAAAATACAAAATAGGGCTGGGGTTGCGGCTCAGTGGTCAAGTGCCCCTGAGTTCAATCCTTGGTACCAAAAAAAAAAAAAGACAAGTAAAGTACCTGGGACCCACATAGTAGTGGTTTGAAAGGGGAGTAGGGCAAGACAGGAGAATCTAAACTGAGACAGCTTTAGTGGCAATGGAAAGAAAGAGAGAGGTAGTGTTAAAAAATGTAAACATGGGGCTGGGGCTGGGGCTGAGCGGTAGAGCGCTTGCCTCGCATGCGTGAGGCCCTGGATTCGATCCTCAGCACCACATACAAAGCAATAAAATAAAGACATTGTGTCCATCTACAACTAAAAAAAATATTAAAAAAAAAATGTAAACAAGCTGAGTATGGAGGCTCATGCCCAGAATTTCAGACTCTGGAGGCTTAGGCAGGAGAAGCACAAGTTCAAAGCCAGCTTCAGCAATTTTT
>PVHX01021960.1:9846-28786 GCA_004024805.1 Geosciurus inauris | reverse complement strand
TAGCTTTTATTTAGATGGAAAAGAAGAAAGGTTAGGGAAGAGTTAGACTAACAAGCATAAAATTTGAGTAAAATCTATATTTATGCACTATATTTTCATGAAGTTAAATTTACATCTAGTTTTAATTACAAAATCTGGCAGAGATATTTCCTACAACATTGAGAGATGTTTTAAATGGTTCTAAGAACCATTAACTTGCAACCTTGATGTTATCAATGTTTATCATCATAAACTTACATTTGTTAAGGTGTTTGTGTAGAAAGCAAGAATTTTTTTCACCTAAAATTTTGAATCATGGAAGCTCAATTGCTGTGAACTCTAGAGTCTGTATTTAACTTTGAATAACCACTGGAGGTTGAATTTACTAATCATCCTGGGGTAATTAACCTGCCTATTATGACCAAACTGATGTAGCTTTAATTACTGTTGTAAAAGACCATGCAGATTTTCTTAGAACTAGAAACAAGTCTAAAGCCTTCGTGAGGAAAAATTATTTTCCATGTAAATTAAATGAACATACAGAATAACTGAAAACAAGGCTAAATTTCAGTTTTCCATAAGTAAATGACATGAACATCAGTGGGGTGTTTTTTTCAAAGAAGATGGAGAAACAATGTCCTGAAATCAGAAAGGAGAACTAAAGAAGTATGGGAAAAAAGTTTTCCCCACTTGAGAGGGTTGTAGGTGAAGCTGAGTCTTTGAGGACAGCCCTAGTACTCAGTTTTGATAAAGAGATGGAAGTAACCTCAATAGTGAGAGGGTACGGAATATTTTGGAAATGTGAGTGTGGCAGAACATAATCAGAACACTTGAAGCCTCATGTATTAGCAGTTGACCAAGGGTAATAGAATTAAGAAATATATGGGCTTATTGGTCCATAATTCTACCAAGTTAATGATTCCACTGCTGGATGAGGTAGGCACTCAGGCAAAACACATAGATTGCACTTTCAAGACAGCTCAAGTAAATAGGGACGATTCCACCTTCTGGACAAGGGGTAATCTGAGTTCTGCATTGGTTGTGAAGGTCCGTGGGAGACAATTGAGTCTCCAGGCTGTTGGAAATAGGCTCCTTAGAAGTGTATAGAAGCCAGACAGGTGACACAGGGGGCCTGGTCTCTGGAAGCTTTGGTGTGATTATGATCTAACTCAAGTCTTGTAACTTCTCATTAAATCTGACTACTCCTGGTGTGCCAAATAAAGATGTAGGACCTTATTTAGCAGTATAGGGAGGATGGTATGATTAGTTGAAATATTAAAATTAGGGGAAAAAATAAGTTTTGGAAAGAATGAGTTTATTTCTGAGTATGTGGAGTTTAGGGTGAGTGGAACACTGTTCAGGTGTAACTGAACAGTGAGAATTTGTAAAAGTAGCCTGAAGTCAAGGAACAGGTTAAGGAAATTGATAATCTTGCCAAGGAAGAGAGTTTTTTCCAGTTCTAATTCATGGTGTAGCTGGAATGTTATATAGGCTATAAGTTGGCTCTTACATTCTTTCTCCCTGTTCTACCATTTCCATTTCTTTCTCTTTTCTTTAGTTTCTTCTTTATGTTCCACTTGGTCCTTTCCCTTATCCATGAAGCATGATTAAACTTTCATTTCCTAAATAAATTCTACTCAGTGCTGGTTCTTCTGCAAGCTACTGTACTGCCCCCTACATACAAGTTTTTCTTTCCTTTTCAAAACTAGGTGCATTTGATGCCTATACTTCACTCTTCAGTTTCTTGCAATCTGGCTTACATAACTCTGTGAAAAGTAGTCCTTAATTCTAATAGCAACCTAATTTCCAAATCTTACTGCCAATGCCAAGTATTTGATATTGTTGAGAACACTCATTACTGATACTCTTCTTTCCTTATCCTTCACCCCATCTCTTCTCTCAAAACTTTACTTGCTCCTCTTCCCTGGTTTTAGCTTAGTTAATTCTTCTGCAGTTTCTGTCCGTTGGATGCTTCTTCAATTCAAAGCTGTGGGGAAGAGTACTACCTGAAAGACTCATGGAAGCCAGAGGCACATTCAGTCACCAAGAATGTCACTTTAAGGACTCACAACCAGCAACTGATGCCACAACCATCAGGATGAACATTGACAAGCCTCTTCTGTGGGGTTTTATCTAATATTCAAATGACTATATAAGATGTCATTAAAATAGGAGAGTCACGGAATGCTGCCTACCACTTAGCATTCTGCAACTCTCAGCTCAAAGTTCTCAAAGTTGGCTAAACATGTCACTTGCACTGCCCTGTATTATGACCTCCCTTGCATTTGTTCAAGCCAAAAATGGGTCTGATGGGGTGTTGAGAATTGGCACCAATTAGTTACTGTCAAACCAATCCTCCTTTGTCACTCTTTATTATGTGTTATGAGTGGTAGGGAGGAGGCAAAATGACAGAAATCTATAGAATTAACAAATGAGGGAATTTACAGTTTTGTGAATATCATATCATGTGTCTAGTATTTAAAGGCTTTACATATTTTCTCTAAGTTCTCACGCTTGGCTCAAGCTATCTTGTCTGATATCCCTTAAGTGGCACTGTGTTTAGCCCTCTTATTATCTCCAACTTTCCTTATTTTCTGAGGCCACCTAACCTTCATCTCTCTCCTGTGTGCCATATCCATATCTCCAAGTGCTGGTTTGAAAACTCCACATGGATATACTGCAGGCACCTTGACTTCATTTATAACAATCTCTTTCCTACCTCCTCACACTTCATCCCATCCAAACAATAAAAGCACACCTATAATTTTTTACCTTAACAAATGGTAAGCCATCCTCCACTCCCCCTTATCTCTTTGCAACCACACCATGTATTTCCATTGATATTAACTCTGTGATATTTCTCCCATCTGTCGACTCCCTCACACCCACTTCCACTGCCATAGTTTCATGCCTCATCACTTCTTGCCTGGACTTGCAATAGCCTCCAGATACTCCCCTCTCCAATCTGTCTTTTGCACTTTTCTCAGAAATGTGTTCCTTAAAAAAATAAACATGTCCAGACCCTAGTTTAAAAATCTCAATTGAAGTTCTATTGCGTACACTATAAAGTCCCAAATTATTAACCTGGCTTGCAGAGTTCATTATATGGCCTCCAAATAACTTTCCCCTAAAGATTTTTAAAACTGGGGTAAAACTTACATATGGTAACATGTACACACATAAGAGGTACAATTTGATTATTTTTAACAAATGTATACACATGTGTATACAAAATCAATGCCTCAATAAAAATATTACTTCCATCACTTTAGAAAATTCCTTAACATGTCTGTTCAGTGTCTACATTTCCATAGACAGCCACTGTTCTACTTTTTAACATCTTTGATTAGATTTATCTGTTCTAAACATAAAGCATATTCTCTTTTTCACTTAACATAATGGTTTTGAGAGCATTTGTACTATTTCATGTACCAGCATTACACTAGATGTTATTGTTGAGAAGTAATCCACTGTATGCTGATATCACCAATTTGGATTGTTTCCTATTTGGGGTTATGATGCATGGAGCAGCTATAAAATTTCTTACAAAATGCTCTTGTGAAGCTATACTTTTATTTCTCTCAGATAATTATATAGGAGTAGAATTTCTGGGCCATATAGATGTTTAGTTAATGGTATAAAAGATTACTAAACCATTTTCCAAAGTGATTTTATAATTTTTGTTTCTCACCAGTAATGTGAGTTCTTCTATACACTCAATAAAATTTTGGTTTGTCATGTTAATGTTAGCCATTCTTGTGGTTGAATATTTGGTTTTAATAAGTTATTATAGCCTTAATTTCCATTTTCTTGATAACTATCAAAAAACTGAACATTTTTCTGTGTGCTTATTGGTCATTTGTGTATCATACTTTTTTAAGTATCTGTTCTAATATTGTCACAATTTTCATTGGGTTGATCACCTTTAAATATACTTTACATGTATATTAAAAGCGTTTTGTATATATTTACAAGTCCTTTGTCAAATACATACATTGTGAATGTTTTCTACTAGGCTATGGCTTGCCTTTGCATTTTTTTATTTCTGGCTGATGAATAGAAGTTTTAAATTTTTATGAAGTCTAATTTTATGAATTCTTTTATGTTTATTGATTTTCATGTCCTATATTAGAAATATTTGCCTTCCCCAAAAGCACAGATATTTTCTAGTAGCTTTCTTCTAAACATTTTATAATTTGAGCTTTTGTATTCACATCTATGACACAACTTGAGTTGATGTTTATATATGATATCATTGTTCATTTTTTTCCATGTGGATATCCAGTTGGTGAAGAAATACATACTGAGGCTTGTTTCACCACTGAATTTTTTTCGTGCTGTATTAAAAATCAATAGGCTTATAAGTATGGATCTGTTTCTGTATTCTTTACTTGCTTCCATCCTTCTAGGTATTTGTTTACTTTTTTGCTAATATGACACCATTTTGATTAATATGTAGCTTTATAAGTCTTAAAGTTAGCTGGTGCAAGTGGCCCAGCTTTTATGTTCTTTTGTAGATTGTTTATACCATTCTCAGCTCTTTGCATTTCCATATAAATTTTAAAATAAGCTTGTCATATTCTATTTTTAAAAGGCTGCTAGAATTATGATTGGAGTTGTACCAGATTTATAGATCAAATTGTGGAGAAATGGCATCTTTACAATATCAAGTTTTACAATCCATGGTATATTGTTTCATTTATTTAGGCCCTTTAAAATTTCTTCCAGCCAATACTTTGTTATTTTCAATGTAGAGGTCTAACTAGTATTTGTGAAATGTACTAATAAGTATTTATTGGTTTTGACACTATTACAAATGGAATTCATCAACTTCATTATTCAATTAATTGCTATAAGTATTTAGAAATAAAATTGGATTTTTATATTAATCATGTATCCTGTGCCCTTGATAAACTCATTAAGTATTCCTAGTACTTGTTTTTATATTCCTTAAGAATTTTAATGTAAAAATCATATTGTCTTCAAATATAATAGTTTTGCTTCTTTCTTCTAATTTGTATGTCTTTTTTCCTCGCCGCATACTGAGCAAAAGTTCTAATGAATTATTAAATGGAAGTGGTGAAACAGAGAATATTTTTATTTTGTTCCCAAACTTATGACAACATAATCAATGTTTTATCATTATGTGTGATGTTAGCTAGATATTTTTGTAGATACCCTTAATGAGATTGAGGACATTCCCTTTAATCTGTAGTTTTCAGAGTTTTTATGATGAACCGATATACAATTTTGGTGAAATGTGGGTGTTTTTTTGATCTATTGAAATAATATGATGGTTTTCCTCCTTATTCTGTTAATGGTTAGTTAATTACATTGATTGATTTTAGCTATTCAACCAATCACATACTCTTGAGTTATATCCCACTTAGTCCTGGAGTACTGTCTTTTTAAAATTTATTCTTGTTACTATTGTTTTATTAAGGAATTTCACATTTAAATTTATAACATTTATTGGCTGTTAAGTTTCTTCTAATATATTTGTGAATTTTTTTTTTTTTTTTTTTTTTGTACTGGAGATTGAACTCAGGGACACTCAACCACTAAGCCACGTCCCCAGACCTGTTTTGTGTTTTATGTAGAGACAGGGTCTCACTGAGGTGCTTAGTGCCTCACCGTTGCTGAGGCTGGCTGTGAGCTCACGATTCTCCTGTCTCAGCCTCCCTAAGTGCTGGGATTACAGGCTTGAGCCACCGCACCTGGCTTATTTGTGAACTTTTGATACTATTCTTTTTTGGTGTCCTTAGTTTTATCAAGTTGAGATGTATTCTTTTCACTTCTATTTTCTGAAAGAATGTACATAATATTGTCATTTCATCTTTAAAAATTTTATTGAATTCACAGGTAAGCCATATGTGTCTGGAGGTTTTGTGGGAAGAATTATTTTAGGAGTTTCATTTTAATGGGTACAGTACAATTCAGATTTTCTATTTCTTTTCTTGTCAATTTTGGTAAATTACACTTTTGAAGAAATGTGTTAATATATGCCACATTTTCTTTATCTTATTCATCTGTTGATAGGCACTTGGTCTGACTCCATAACTTGGCTATTGTGAATTGTGCTGATATATGTGTGTGTGTATGTGTGTGTGTGTCTGTATCACTACAGTATTCTGATTTTAGTTACTTTGGATAAATACTAGGGAGTGAGATAACTGGGTCATATGGTGGTTTCCTAGTCTTTTTTTTTCTTTTGGATGGGGATTGAACTCAGGGGCACTCAACCACTGAGCCACATCCCCAGCCCTATTTTGTATTTTATTTAGAGACAGGGTCTCACTGAGTTGCTTAGCACCTCGCCATTGCTGAGGCTGGCTTTGAGCTCACAATCCTCTCCATTCCTAGTCTTTTGAGGAGTCTCCTTACTGCTTTGCAAAGTAGTTGTATTAGTAAAGCACCGATTTAAAATAATAAAATTAATAGAAGAAATATTTTCATTATTCCATTTTAAATCCTGTAAAATACCTCCTTGCATTTTTTAGTTCATTCTTAAGAACAGAGTTTCTCTAACTCAGCACTATTGACATTTCAAGTTGGATCATTATTTGTTATGGGGGTTGTCTTTTTCAATATGAAATCTAAAACATTGATCTCATAAAGGTTGATCAACTTTTTTAGATTCCATATATGAGTGATATCATGTGTTACTAGTCCTTCTGTGCCTTATTTCACTTAACATAATGATCCATGTTCCATCCATGCTGTCACAAATGAAAGGATTTCATTCCTTTCATGACTAGATACTTTTCCATTACATGTGTTTCAGTCAGTTTTTTTCTCTTCTATGACCAAAAGACCTGACAAGAACAATTTTAGAGGAGGAAAAGTTTATTTTGGGGCTTATGGTTTTAGAGGCCTTAACTCCATAGATAGCTGACTCTATTCCTTGGGACCTGATGTGAGGTAGAGCATCATGGCAGAAAGAGAGAGAGACAGAGACAGACACACTGACTGTCCTCACCATGGATAAAATATAGAGTCCAAAGTCATGCCCCCAATGACCCACCTCTCTCAGCCACACCCTACCAGACTATAGTTACCACTAGTTAATCCCTACCAATGGATTAATGCACAGATTAGGTTAAGGGTCTTATAACCCAATAATTTCACCTCTAAGCTATATTGCATTATCTCACACATGAGCTTTTAAGGGGCACCTCATACTTTTACCATAACAACTTGTATGTACCACGTGTTATTTATCCATTCAATGGTTGATGGTTGCTTAGATTATTTCTATTTTTGGACGTTGTGAATAGCTTGGATAAACATGGAATACAGACATATTTTTGACATAATGGTGTCATATCCTTTGACTATAAACCCAGGACAGTATTGCTGGATCATATGATATATTTATTTTTAATATTTTTGAGAAATTTCCTTATTGTTTCTCATTATAACTGTACTAATTTCCATTTCCATTGATCTTTGTAGCTAGTAAGAGATAGTGGTCTAGCTTCATTCTTCTGCATGTGGATAACCAAATTTCCCAATGTCATTTATTGAAAAGACTGTCCTTTCTCCAATGCATATTCTTAGCACCTTTGTTGAAAATCAGTTGGCTAAGGATACATGGTTTTACTTTGAGGCTCTTCATTCAGCTCCATTGTTCTATATGTCTGTTTTTATGTCAATAATGGGCTGTTTTGATTAGTAAGGCTTTATAGTATATTTTAAAGTCAGGTAGTATAATGTCTTCTAATTGATTCCTCTGGCTCAAAATGTGTTTGTCTATTTGGGGTTTTATGTGGTTACATAAAGATTTTAGAATTGCTTTTTTCAACTTCTGTGAAGAATACCATTGGCACATTGATAGAGGTAGTATTGACAATCTGCAAATTGATTTGGGTAGTCTGGACATTTTTACTGTATTGATTCCTCCAATTAATGAACATAGAATGTCTTCCCACTTTGTTGTGTCCTCAATTTCTTTCTTCAATATTTTATGTTTTGTTGTAGAGATTTTTCATCTATTTTATTATGTTTGTTCTTATGTATTTTATTTATCTATTTTGTAGCTATTGTAAATGAGATTGCTGTCTTGATTTCTATTTCAGATAATTTGATATTGGCATATAACAGTGTCACTGATATTGTATGTTGATTCTGTATTCTGTAACTTGCTGAAAACATTTGTTAGTGCTAATAGTTTTTTTGATAGCATTATTGGGGTTTTCTACATAGAAGATGACCATGTCATCTTCAAACATTGACAATTTGACTTCTTTTCCAACTTGAATGCCCTTTATTACTCTCTCTTGCCTAATTGCTTTGGCCAGGGCTTCCATCCCTAAGTTTAATAAAAGTGTGAAAGTGGGTATCCCTATCTTGTTGAAGATTTTAGAGAGAAAGCTTTCAACTTTTCCCAATTCAATATGTTAGGTGTCTGGCATATTACAAATGGCCTTTATGTTGAGGTATATTCCTTGTATGCCTAATTTGTTAAGTATTATTATGAAGGGATGTTGAATTTTATCAAATGCCTTTTCTATATCAATTAAGATGGTTCTTGCACTTAATTCTGTGTATATAGTGTATCATGTTTATTTATTTGCATATATGAACCATCCTTGCATCCCTGGGATGAATCCCACCTGATCGTGGTAAATAATCTTTTTAATGGGCCATTGGGTTTGTTTGGCTAGTAGTTTGTTGAGGAGTTTTATATCTATGGTCATCAAAAATATTGATCTATAGTTCTCATTTGTTGTTGTATTCTTGTCTGGTTTGGGTGTCAGGGTAATGCTGGCCTTATAGCATGTGTTTGATAGAATTCCTTCCTTTTCTATTTTTTGTGAGCACTATACACACAGTGATTTAAATGAAGAATTCCTTCCTTTTCTATTTTTTTGTGAGCACTATACACACAGTGATTTAAATGAAGAATCTGAGAATGGTAGTTGAAAGTTTCACAATTCCCAACATTCTCTCTATGGATGTTGTCTTATTCCATATAAAGTTAAGAAGTAACATGGGCCACTCCTTAAGGAGTAACTAAGGAAGAATTGGTATTAGTTATTCTTTAAATGTTTTGTAGAAGTCAGCCATGATGTTATCCTGTCCTGGGCTTTCTTTTGATGGGAGACTTTTTATTACTGATTCAATCCCATTCCTTCTGATTGAACTATTCAGGTTCCCTATTTTTTCATGATTCAGTCTTAGTAAGGTGTCCAGGGATTTGTCCATGTCTTCTAGAATTCCAAATTTGTTGTCATATAGTTGTTCATAATAATCTCTAATGATCTTTTGTATTTCTTTGTTGTCAATTGTAATGTCTTTCTTTTCAGTTCTGATTATCTTTGAGTATTCTCTCTCTTTTTATTAGTCTAGCTAAGGGTTTCTCTATTTTATCTTTTCCAAGATTCAACTCTTTGTTTCATTGATCTTTTGTATTTTTATACTGTCAGTTTCATTTATTTCTGCTCAGATACTTATTATTTGTTTCCTTCTATTAATTTTGAGTTTAGTTTCTTCTCATTTTTCTAGTTCTTTGAGATGCAGTGATAGGTTATTTACCTAAGATCTTGCTGATTTTTCTGATATAGGTATTTATTGCTATAAACTTCCCTCTTAGTACTGCTTTTGATGCATCCCATAGTTTTTGATATGTTCTGTCTCTACTTTCAATTGTTTAAAGACTTCTTTCTTATTCTGTGATCCCTTGATTGCTCAAGTGCAAGATGTTTAGTGCTCATATATTTGTACAGTTTGTAGATTTTTTTCTTTTTTATTGATTCCTAGCTTAATTATGGTCATAAAAGATACTCAATATGATTTCAATTTTTAAAAATGTGTTGAGACTTGTTTTGTGGCCTATCATAAGATCTATTCTGGAGAATGTTCCATGTGCTGATAATAAAATTGTGCCTTGGGCAGCTGTCAGAATGTTCTGTAGATGTATGTTAAATCCATTTGGTCTAGGGTACAATTTAACTCTGTTTCTTTACTGATTTTCTGTCTGATCATCTGCCCATTGCTAAAAGTGAAGTGGGGGTGTTTAAGTTCTCAACTCTTATTTGAGTCTGTCTGTCCCTTTACATCTAATAATATTTGCTTTCTATATTAAGGTGATCTCTTTTGGGTGCATATATATTTGTTATTGTTATTTCCTTTTGGTGAATTGATCCCGTTAACATTTTTATAAAGACCTTCCTTGTCTCATTTTACTGCTTTTAATTTAAAGTCAATTTTGGGGGGGAGTACCGGGGATTGAACCCAGGGGTACTTAACCACTGAGCCACATTCCCAGCCTCTTGTTATATTTTATTTGGAGACAGGGTCTTGCTGAGTTGGTTAGGGCCTTGGTAAGTTGCTTAGGGCCTCCCTAAGTTGCTGAGGCTGGCTTTGAACTCACAATCCTCCTGCCTCAGACTCCTGAGTCACTGAGACTACAGGCATGTGCCACTTAAAGTCTATTTAAATAGACTTATTTAAATAGACTTGCTTAAAGTCTATTTTTAATCTGACATTAATATAGTGACTCCTGTCTTTTTGTGGATTTCATTTGTATGGAACACCTTATTTCATCCCTTCACTTCTAATCTATGTATGCCTTTGAGGCAAAGTAAGTTTATTTTAAGGAGCATATGGCTGGATCTTGTTTTTTAATTCATTCAGTCACTATATGCTTTCAGTTGGAGAATCAAATCTACTTACATTAAAGATTATTATTTGTCAGTAAGGTCTTACTGTGGCCAATATGTAACTTTTTTTCTAGTTTTGTTATACTTCCTTTCTTTCTCCTTTTCTTTAGTCTTCCTTTGTGGTTAAGTGAATTATTCTACTAGTGTGTTTTGATCCCTTGTTTATTTTTTTTGGTTTGTCTCATAGATTTTTGTTTTGTGATTACCATGAGGCCTATGACAAACCTCTTTTGATGATAATAAGCTATTTTGAAATGATAGCAACTTAACATGAGCATGAAGATAAAAAAAGGAATAAACAAGAAAATGAACAAAAGAACAAGAGAAAATATAAGAAAACTCACTAGTTGAATTCCATTTCTCCTTACATTTTGAATTCTGATAGGCCATTTTGTATCTTTCTGTATTATCTATTGCTTAATATATTGTTATTAATCTTTTTTTTATCACTTGCAGCCACAATACCTGACAAGAACAACTTAGAGGAGGAATAGTTCATTTTGGGCTCACAGTTTCAAGGGTTCAGTCCATGGTCAGCTGACTCTGTTGTTCTAGGTCTGAGTAAAGCAGAATATCATGGCAAAAGTGCATGGTGGAGGAAGGCTGCTCAGCTCATGACAGCCAATAAGCAGAGAAAGAGCTTGTGAGAAGTCAGGGACAAGATATATAATCCCCAAAGTCATGCCTTCAGTGACCTACTTCCTCCAGCCACACTCTACCTCCCTATAGTTACCACCTAGCACAATAGTCCTTTCAAATTATTAATCTATCAAATGGATTAGCCCACTAATTAGGTTATAGCTCTCATAATCTAATCATTTCATATCTGAACATTTCTGCATTGCCTAACCTGAGCTTTTGGGGGACACCTCATACCCAAACCCTAATACATGTGAATGTAGTGATTATTTTTAATTGTCTTAATTTTCATCTCCATAATAAAGATATGAATGTTTCATGCATCATTAGAGCTATTCTGAATTTGCTTGTATAATTACTCTTACCATCAAGTTTTATACTTATTTTCTTCTTACTCATTAACAACTCTCAGTTCAAAGAACTTCCTTTAGCATTTATGATAGAATACATCTACTGGAGGCATATTCTTTCAGCCTTTGTTTGGGAAAGTCTTTATCTCTTTCCTTTCCAAAGGATAGCTGTGCTGGGCACAGTATTCTCAACTGACAAGTTTTTTTTTTTTTTCCTTCAGTACTGTGAAAATCTCATGCCACTTTCTCATGGCATGTAAGGTTTTGGCTGCTGAGAAGTCAGCTGTCAGATGAATTGGGACACCCCTATGTGTTATTTGTTTCTTTTCTCTTACAGTCTTGCAAATCTTTATCTTTTATCTGTGGTACCTTTATTATAAAATGTCTTGTGTTAGACATGGTTGAATTACATGTGACTAGTGACCTTTGACCTTCCTGTATCTGCATGTCCATATCCTTCTCTAAGTTTGGAAAGTTTTATTTTGTTTTTTGAATAAGCTTTCTGACCCTTTGGCATTCTCAAGTCCTTCCCATACCCCAGTAATTTAATATTTCCTCTATTAAAACTACCCCCAAATTCCCATAGACTTTCTTTATTCCTGCTCTTTCTCTTTTCCCTCCAACTGTATATTTTCAAATAGCATGTCTCTGAGGGCACTAATTCTTTTTTCTGTTTGATCTATCCTGCCACTGATACCTTCTATTGTTTTTAATTTTGCTACATATTTTTTACCTGTTGGTTTTCAAAAACTGCTTCCATCTTTTTGTTACATGTGTCTGTTAGAGTATTGAAGTGTTTCTTTTTGTTTTCTTCAAGGTCAATTGAGTTTCCTTAAAACAGCTGTTAAAATTATCTGCGAATTCTCCCATACTGATTACTTCTTGGTCTGTTTCTTGTACCACATTTTGAGTACTAGATGAGGCCATCATTTCCTCAAAGGTTTTGTTGTTTTGGGTGTGCAGTGTCATCTGGGCATTGAAGAATCAGGTATTTTCCCCAGTCTTCCTAATGTAGCTTTTTTTATGCTTCTCTTTCTGTAAATTTTAAGCAGGCTTCTTATTTTCTCTGAGCCTGTAATAGCTTCCACTATTTCATCTCTAGATGGCACCCAGGTCTGGATCTACCAGATGTCTGTGCTGTGTTGTCACTATTTCAGAACTAAAAGATGATCCATGCCCAGGTTTGTCCCAAATACTACATCAGTGTCTGGTTCAGAAAGAAATAGGAGAGTATGATAGGGAATAATCTCTCCCTACAAGCCTCTCTCTGCGGCCAGAGTAGGTCAGGATACCTCATCCAGTTATTAGGGATTTTGCTTGGCTCTGGGAAGAGTCATCATGGTTGGATCAGTCCCAGGCTTCCACATTACACCTGTGGCCAACAAAGCTGCCAAGCTGTGTCATATCCTAAGCCCATAACCCACCAAGAATAGCACCCCACTGTGTTAGGACCAAGGCTCACACTTCTAATGGCTGTCTATTGCTGATGTGCCCCCAAAACTCCTGAAAGTAGCCTCTGGTGATGTTAACCAGAATAGAAGTCCAATAGCCTGGAGTCACTCCGATATTGTTCCCTGGCAATGGAACTATTATAGAGGCTCCATCCAAAGGGAGACCTGGGGAGGGGGCCATTAGTATCTACCCATTTTTAGTTGTTTTGAGCCTAGCATTAAGTTCCATGGCCAAGTCTTGTGCTTACTCCCCTGTCCTACCCTCAGTGAATGGGGACTTCCACCATGTTCTGCTGCCCAAGGTTGGCGTAGTATTGGTGAAGGCAAATCCTTAGACACCTGGACTGATGCTAAGCAAGGTCATACCTGAATTTTACAGCTGTAAGGACCTGCTTAGTCTCTTAGGTACCAACGCCCATGGTGCAGCCAGTGGTAATACAGCTAAAACATAAATCTGTTCTGGGGGGCACAGGTCTCTGCCTGGTGCTAGGTTTAGATAGGGTTCCAAAACCCCATCTGTGAGCACTGGCCTGGCTGGGGGATGAGCAGTGGAGACAGTTCCTTGTCTGCTATGGCTGATGTTAATTTGGGTTGCAGCTCCACAGTCTCAGGAGAATGGCAAGTGTTCTTTAGGGCCATTCCAAAGCTGGAGCTGATACAAACAAAATTTATGCCTGTTCTGTGGACACAGAGGATTCTGTCTGATGATGAAGCCTCTTTCTATAAGATCTGGCCTGCATATGAGCCTTCAGTTTCTACAGTGCTTAGTCTTACCTTGATGGGCCTGACACTGGCCCCTATATTTGTACCCTGCTTCCAAGAAGGTAGAACCCTATTCCCTGCTCTGTTGCCAGAGATTGCAGGAGGAGTGATGACTGAAGTCAGCTGTCTGACCTAAAGCTTTCAGGAGCTCAGTCCTCAGGTATTGACCTAGTGGTAGAGGTTGTGGAGCTTTGCTCAGAACTGGGTTTTACCATGCCTAGCCTATGACTGAGTTTCAAGTCCCAAGCCTGAGCTTAATTCTCTCTCAGTCACTTAAGCTGGAAATGCCTTCTCCATGCTGGGCTGCTTACATTTGGGTGAGGGTGTGATATGGGCAAGTCTCTCCTTCCTAACTTCTTCAATGTATCTTTTTACTTTGTTATACTAAAAGCAGGTACCATGGTCTCTCATCTGATTCCCTTAGCTCTTGTGGTGGTAAGGGAACAGCTCTGACTAGCTGTTCAAGTTGGTGCATCTATGGGGAGAGATTATCAGTGGCTCTTAGTCAACCACCATCGTGCTCTGCTCCTACTCTTCACATTTTTAACGTGTTTTTAAAAACTGCTTTACATTCCTTGTTTTTCAATTCCAATAACTGTATCCTCTCATGATGTGTTTCTATTAAGTGGTATTTTTCTTGATTATAGGACATTATTTCCTGCATTTCATATGCTCAATATTATGACTCATAAATTGTATCAAGTCTATAATATGCAATCTTCTTTAACATGGCATTGATTTTTGTTCTGAAAAATCCTTTAATTGCTGGTGGAAATTTTGGGTCCTGTTGGCCTTGGTTTTATTCTGTTAAAATGGGTCTTTTTAACCTCCTGTCCCTCACTCTAGATCATGGTCCTTATTCCTGATTTGTGGGCATCATGGGGTCTCAACTGAATACCTGAGGTGCTCAATGAGTTCTCTCTTCTGTGGCTTGGCTAGAACACCAACATCCTACAAAACTGTGTAACCTGTGCAACCTTGTAACATGCAGTCTCTGTCTAATAAGCCTAGCAAATTCAAGCCCTAACTACATTCAGCCCAGCTCTTAGCCAAGGATCATGCAAACTTCTGATGCCACTTTTATTCATAGCTCCATTTTCTCTAGTATTCAGTTTCACATAGTCTACTCTCTTCAGAGGTCTAGAACTCCAAATTCTGCCTCTGCTTGAGCTCCACCTCCTAGTGTTAAGCAAGATAGTAGTCATAAACAAAAATATAGAATGGTTGTGGGCTTTACCTTCCATGTTTTCTTTCTCTTAAGGAAACTACAATGTTAGTCATTGCCTGAAAATAGTTAATGCATATATTTTGTCCAATATTTATTTGTTGATGACAGGAGAGTAAGCCAAGAGCCAGTTACTTTGTAATGTCTTGAAGTATAAGTTTTATAGTTTTTACTGTTTACTTAAAACTGAAAACATTCTTTACCTCTTGACATTAGAAATTGAACTAGCCAGGTGTGGTGGCACACCCCTGTAATCCCAGGGCTCAGGAGGCTGGGGCAGAAGGATCACAAGTTCAAAGCCAGGCTCAACAAAAGCAAGGCACTAAGCAATTCAGTGAGATTCTGTCTCTAAAAAAAATACAAGATAGGGCTGAGGATATGGCTCAGTGGTCGAGTGACCCTGAGTTCAATCCTCAGTACCCCACCCCCCAAAAAAAAGAAAAAGGAAAAGAAACTGAACTAGATTCATTGTATTGATGGGGAAAGGGAGAGCATGATGAGATAACATTGGCAAGACTAATTTAATAGATAAAGCTAATTCTGAACCTGATGATTCTGGCTCCAAATGTGTGGTTACTTGGAATTTAATAGTCAAGGCACAGCATTATCAGAGAGGAATTTTTTTTATCTATCTCCTTACCTTCAATCTCCTCTTACCTATGATACTTTTTGCCTTAAAACTACCATTGATTCTTTGAGGCTCCCTGAACAAATGCAAACATCAGGTAGTTGCATCAAGCCTGCCCCAAGGAATTGCCTCATCAGGTATCTACTGTTTTGTAATGAAGCCTTTTTTCTTCCTGTTCCTAACCTCTACTTCTCACCTTTCTCTGAACTTCTGCATGGGACATCAGTGTATAAAATACGCATCTTTCCTGTTTGCATTTGCAATGTTGTATTTCTTCAAGCATAACCCTCTGAAAAGGTTTATTTTCTGAACAATTCTATTGATTTCTCAAGAAGCCTGTTTATGTCCTCTCCCCTTAGCCTCAGCTGCTAAAAAAATCTGAGACCCAAATAATAAAGGTTTTTATTACATTCAGTCCCCTTCCTGGATGTATTGGGACCGTGGTACTGTCAGGTCATCCACTTCTATAATTTTTATAGCTATTTCTCCTCCATAGCTGTTTCTTCTGGGGCAACCTATCTCAGGATGTACTCTGGGCCATTGCCCCTGGGAAATGTTACAAAGATCTGTTAATATACTTTTTTTAAAAAAAAGAAAATGTCCAAGTTCAAGTCAAACTTTTATTTTTCTAGCTTCTTCTTTTGAGGAAATTAAAGAAAACACAGTTCAGTGTTAAGGAAGCTTTCAGCAGTGGCCCTACTCAGGAAGAAAACTGAAGTGATACTGAGTAGCAAATGCCCCAGTATTGTGAATAAAGCACATTCAGACATTCCCAAGAGTCTCTGCAGGAACAACAACATGGACGTGATTGCCTCCTGGAGAGTTTCTTGATCTAAATATGCTGGTGTGGGTAGAGAGGTGTCGAACAAAACCCCCTTGTGACTTTAATTCTTAGGAAACTTCATGTAAATTGAACCCCTATATTATGCCTCAAGAACCTCAGGATTCCCCAAAGTACAGATATAAACCAGACTTGAAAATGATACAAGCTTACATGCTTGCCTGTTTCAGTGGTTTTTGTATATGAATTTTGAAAATCACTTTCTGTCTACTAGGTTGCAATTTCCTTGAGGGCAGCGATTGAATTTATTCCTTAACTAACAGGTGCCTGTCCTCCCTGTCAGCCCTCTAGGCCCCTGATGTAAAGTTATACACCTGAGGCAATGTAATTGCCCAGCTCTGAACTGAATGATTTCTGTACAATTACTGTAAACCATCAGAAAAGCAACACATCATTCAAATTGGATTTCTAAACCAAAAAATGGTTTTCAAAAGGAAAACATGGCTTGCAGAACTATATTCTTTAAAATGGCATTTCCTCACTGCCAATCATCATTGTTATAAAAGAGAATCTAAAAAGTTCTCTCAGAAATATAGATCCCAACAGCAAAAACACATTTCTAGTGATTATCTGACACTGGTATAGAAGTAGTATTCAAGTACAGGGGTAGGATTTCACTATTTCCATTTGGGTTTAAATTCCAGGTTTGTGTCTTATGAGCTAGATGTTTATAGGAATAATAAGAATATCTGGAACACCTGTTTTCCTATCCTCAAAATGAGGAGAATACTACTTAATTTTCAGGTTTGTTTTGAGGATAAAATAATATGATGTGCCTCAGATATACATAATTTTCAGCTTTTGTTCCTCTATAAAGTACATCACCTATAATCACCTGATTCAGCTGGAAATTGTGAACTAGAGCTATTATATTGAGTAAAAGCAGAGAGGATGGTATGATTTAGAGATTATATATAAAGACTGGTTTAATAGATACCACTTTTTCTGAACCTAAAGATTCTAGAAATTGGACATATTTTTAATTTAAAATCATGGATTTTAGTCTTTAAGAAATCAATTAACAGAATAGTTAAATGGACTTAAAATGTAATTGTAGAAATGTAATTGTAGAAAATTGCTTCTCATATTTGTAAAGCTAAATTATTATTTTTTTTAAAAATCTGATTTCAAGGTTAGGAGCTCAGACTTACCTTCTTTATCAATTAGTGTTAGTAAGATCATTAAATCAATTCACCTACCATGAGGCATTGCCATTACAGTGGTATTGTGTGAAGTATTTCACAATTCTGGACTGAAATAAATTACAAAACACCAAAGAAAACAAATCTCTGAAACCTTGATAGAGAAGATATTCATTTTTAAATGTGTTTATGACTACATATTTTATTTTCCCACTCAAGTATAGCTGCATTAACACAATTAGCGTCAATCCTCAAAAGATGCAAATTAATATGCAGAGGCTTCACTATAAAACAGGTTTCTCCCAGTTGAACTAAAACAATAAAAGTTATTTTAAACTGTCTACATTAGCATTTCTGAGCTGGAAGGAATGTATAAAATTTGACAAATTCTAAATCCACTGCAGAAGTCCAATCTAGTGAGTATTTAATTTCAGTGTATATATTTTTCAATTTTAGAATTTTCATTTGACTCTTTCAGTTTCAAGTTTTCTGCTGAAATTGCTAATGTTATCATGAAATTTATTGAACATATTAAGTTTATTTTAAAGTATATGGTTAATAACTCATCTGGAACACAGATAGGTCTGCTTCTATTTCCTGCTTTTTTCTTTTAAAAAAAATAGTCTTTTGTCATGTTTAGTTGCAGTTTTACTAACAGAAGACAAACATTGTGTTTGAAAAATGTTAGAAGATTATTTGAGTTTTTGGTCTTATCTTCCTCTAATGATGATCTGTTTTTTGCTTCCTGCAAGAAGTTAGGGTAGGGAAAGATTGTCTTCATTTTGTCTGGTATTGAACCGATTTGAGACTTGATTTCAATCTTTGGGAGAGCTTGTCCATTACTAATTCACTCTTTTACCTTGGATGTGGTCCTTCAAGAGTATAAATGAAATTCATGAAAATTTACAAGGGTAACTCCTCCTGGAGGGCCCTGAACTCTGGTTTTGGATCCCTACTCCATAAGATTCCTAAGTCTTCTGTTTGGTTTCTCAGCCTCTCAACTGCTTCCTTCAAATAAGTAAACACTTTCAGTGCTTTTGATAGTTTCCCTAACCTTTCCAAGCTTCAGTTTCCTTTCTTATAGGATGAAGCTAAAATTATAGAAGTTAGTGATATCAAGCACTTGAATGGAATAACTTTTGTAAAGCAAATGATGTAATGTTTGGTACTTAATAGAGCCTCCATCCATGTCATTTTTCTCCCATCTTTTATGGATCTAATATTTCCTTTCAAAATGTTCAAGGCAAAACTACAATGAA
>PVHX01021959.1:0-28799 GCA_004024805.1 Geosciurus inauris | reverse complement strand
ACTGGGGATTGAACTCAGGGGCACTCGACCACTGAGCTACATCCCCAGCCCTATTTTGTGTTTTATGTAGAGACAGGGTCTCACTGAGTTGCTTAGCACCTCGCCTTTGCTGAGGTTGGCTTTGAACTCGCGATTCTCCTGTCTCAGCCTCCCAAAGTGCTAGGATTACAAGCGTGAGCCACCACGCCCGGCTCCATATGTGAGAATTTTCTAATGCCAACATCTAGAAGTAGAATTACTTGGTCTCCATTACCTGGAGTTGCCAAATTGCTCTTCAAGGAGATTGAATTAATTTGTTATATTTTTACCAAAAATAGTTCAAGTCTGTCCTTTCCAACATATGCTTTACTTCTTTAATTACTAGGAACATTTTATAATTTTTATTCAGAATAAAACTTACACCTTCTCTGATGTTACTTCATCTGTTTTTCCAATGAAATTTGTTTTTCTAGAGTTATTTTTACTAATTTACATTTAAAAATTGCCCCTTTTGTGACCTATTTCAAGTTCTTGTCCTTATATTTTTATTATTGCATATTTTTTTGTATGAGTCTTATGTGTGAGCATTTATAATTTTATTGTAGCATATAAGTCACTGATTCTTCCTCCATCATTGTGTGAAGAGTTGTCAGGCAGCTTGTCCCTAATACAGGGACCTTAACCTACTTTGTTTTTTTGTGATGGGAGTGTGTGAGCACTTTGTAATCTTTTTTTTTTTTTTTGACTGTTTACTGTTGACTATCTTTTCTAGTTTTGGGGAAGCATAGTCATCTCTAGTTATTCTAAAGACTTGGGTGATGGCGTTGGAGTTTATGTTCCTGTTTAGTGGGATACTTATTCAGTGATATGTGGTTTTTGGAAAACAGTTTTAATTTAGTAAATTTGGGGTACCAATACTTGATTATTAAAGTATAGTGACTGCCTCAACATTAAAATGATTAAATATTGCAAGTTTCTACTGTGTCTGAGTACTGTGGGAATCATATGTATGAGGCATGACACTTGATCTTGAGATGTTCAGTGCACATGGTGTTTGTTACTTGAGTCAGCTCCCCTTTTGGTAAGAGAAAAACTCCAAAAGGCTTCTAAGACTGTACACTTAACGTGAAGCCATGCTTTAAGCTCTGCAACTTGTTTTAGGGGTTAACCAAGATAACAAAACATACTAAGTTTTCAAAAGCTTATGACCTGATTGGGAAGACAGAAACATCCACAAACCAGAGTTCTTCAGCTCCCAGGGCCTCATGAAGTAGCACATACTTGCAACTGGGTGTTTCCTGGAAGAAATGATTGCAAAACTTTCTAGCTCTTGTTTCCTGTTTTGTTCCTAGATAGTTTTGCTTTTTTAAAATTTTTGGAAGTTCAGATTCTGATTGCTGAAAGGGTGCTTATTTCAAATTCATTGATAGCTATTTTGCTATTGATAGCTATTTTTTTTACTATGCTTTAATGTTTAAGATCCTAGTTCTTAATTATGAAGCATACTCTTCAGGCCATTTTAGTTTTTAGACTTTACCATCTACTACATTTGCTTGACTTATTTTTGATGCATGCACATCAGAAACTCCTGGAAAAAAATGTCAAAATGTTGTCATTTAATTTGATTAAGAGAAGAGGAAAGGAATAAGACTTTATTATAAGTTGCAGTTATCATTATGTTATCAATGTATGTTGATTTGTAAAAATCAGCATTGGAATATTTTGAAAACTCAGGATTTAAAATTCAAACATGATCATTTAAAATTTCTTCTGCTTTTTAAAAATGCAGCTTTTCCCTCTGGACTAAAATTTTGGTCTGCAAGCCACTTTGGGAAGGATATATTAAACATAAGAATTACCTTATATCATTTCTAGTTAAACATAATTCAGTGGAAGGCAAGCTTGATTTGGAAATTAGTTCAGTTAATTTACAAAAATACTGAGAAGTTTCTTGGTGTTCCCTTAGCTGTATTGAGGAAGGGGTACCTCATCACTCTTCCAGTTTTACTACTTTTCTTATCCTTTTAACACAGTTTTGGGTATCCTCTAATTGCATCAACCTAAAAACCTGTCTTTGACCTATGTACCCTTCCCAGTTGGAGGCCCATGATAGTAGATGGCAGTCAGTTGCTGTGAAGGAATATTCTCATTGATGTAAATAGTAAGGTCCTGGAGTGGGGTCTCATCCAAATTTCCAGGAATTTAAGATTGTCTGTCTTAGGGCACAGCTCCCTGTTGGCCTCTTCCAGATATTTTCTCAAATTCTAGGAATCCAACAATCTAACTCGCACCAATTTAACATGGAAAGACCATAAAACATGGCATAAATATCTATATATTTTGTCATGGGAAGATATTCAGCCATTTTTTTAATTTAAATGTATGTGTTGAATATAAGATATTTTAAAAGATGGCCTTTTTCAAAATCTGGTCGCTAATTTGGGTTTGTGTCTCTCTACAGTACGATATTCTGTTTCATCAATGCAAATAGCTTTTTGAGAAATACTTATTAGTGACTAGGTTGCAATTTTAAGCAATTAGGGTAAGATATGTGAGTATATCCCTGAAATCCCTCTTTTCATTTAAATTCCTGGAAGAACGGTGATAACTGCAATTTGTAATAAAGTCTTAATTCCTTTCCTCTTCCCATAATCAAATCAAATAAGAACATTTTGACAGATTTTGCAGGGGTTTCTGATTTGCATTCACCAAAAATAAGTCAGCAAATGTGGTAGATGGAGAGAGAGAGATGAAAAAAGGAAATGATGAGAGACGTATGGGGAGGGAGCAAGAGGGAGAAATGTAAGTGTGTCTGTGTTAAATGCAGAAATGTTCAGAGGTGAAATTATTGGATTGTGAGAGCTGTAACCTAATTAGTCCATCCTAGTTTGAATGGGCTAATGGGTGGTAGCTATAGGCAGATGGGGTGTGTCTGAAAGAGATGGGTCACTATGAGTGTGCCTTCCACCTTGTGGCTCCTTCCCCTTTCTTCACTCCCTCACCCTGCCATTTCCTTTCTTTCCCCACTCTTTAGAGAGTAGGAGATCATCAAGCTGTAATCTGTGTTAAGATCATATTCAGATTTGTAGATACATTTTTTCTTAGGTAAGATCTCAGTATGCTAAATAGAGTTTTGTAGTTTGTTGATATTTTATAACATTTTAAGAAGCATATATCATTTAATTAAAGGACTGAACACAGCTAATGAGTATACCATATAGAGCACATTATATTCAAGAAGGGAATCTTAGGATCTAGGATACTTATGTTGCAGTTTTAGCATATGAAAAAGAATTTAACCAAGGGTGTAATTCTTTTGAAAGCAGAAATTTATATAACATTTTTACCCTACCTGTTGATTTCTTTGTTTCTTGGAGGTCTTTGAGATGTAAATATTCTTCAGCCCTTTTTAATTCCTAAGGAAGGTAAAAATTAGCTGTGAAAATTGTCAAAAGGATTTGAATTAGAAAGTTTATTTTCTCCTATGGCTTTCCATTTTATGATTATTTGTGACAGGTAAACTATGTTGCATTTTCTTTTTTTAAAAAAATCTTTATTTTTTTAGCCGGGCGTGGTGGCTCATGCTTGTAATCCCAGCACTTAAGGAGGCTGAGACAGGAGAATTGCGAGTTCAAAGCCAGCCTCAGCAACGATGAGGCGCTAAGCAACTCAGTGAGACCCTGTCTCTACATAAAACACAAAATAGGGCTGGTGATGTGGCTCAGCGGTCGAGTACCCCTGAGTACCCCTGAGTTCAATCTCCAGTACCCCCCAAAAAAAATCTTTATTTTTTAATTTATTTATGTATTTTGTATGTGGTGCTGAGGCTCGAACCCAGTGCCTCACGGGTGGAAGGCAAGCGCTCTACCACTGAGCCACAATCTCAGCCCCTGCATTTTCTTTTAATTGTAATCAAAGCTGAATCAGAGTACTTTTGTAGGATTTACTTTTATTTTTAGTGTTTAACAACACAGATATAACTTCTAATACAGCTATTACTTTAACTGGGAAAACAGCGTAAGTGAATGATTACGTAAATAAAATGCTATTGTGCTAAGTGCGCCAAAGAATAGAATTAAGGTTACAAGTATATCAAAGAATCCTGTCCATAAAAGTTTTCATGAGAAGTTGGTTTTCAGAGGAGATCTAAATAATATGTAGAATTAACTAGGCACTGAGGGAAGTAACAGAATTGAACATAAATTCAGACCTCCTTTTTGTGATTGATTGATACCTTTGTGAAAATGCATTAATGTATACATGTCTGGAGCTCAGAAAAAAGGACAAGTCTGGCAACATACATTTGATTTTTTATTCTTTAATCAATTTAATACCCCCATTATTATAATAATCCCTTAAAAAGACAAATACTATCTCAATTTTATTTCAGTTTACTTTGTGTGTGTGTGTGTGTGTGTGTGTGTGTGTTTTAATGCGGTGATGGGTATCGAGCCCAGAGCCTTGTGCATGCTAGGAAAGTGTTTTGTCACTGAGTTACATCCTCAGGTCAAGAAGATACCATTTCTAATTTACATTTAGGTATATGTTTTGTTTGGTTATAATTCCAAACTCTACCATTTTTAAACAAAAAAGCCTGCATACATGTAAACCCTAAGGATACTAATGTTTTAAGGATATTAATGTCATATTTTATGTTGGAGAATGCACATAGTATATATCTTAACCGTTTTATTTCTGAGACATGCCAAGCCAGAAACCATAGGTCTCATTTTTATTGCATTTTGATTTTATTAAAAATTTAAAAGTTTATGTTAATTTACAGTTAGGGTGGAAGATCTTGCCACCTATAGCTATTTCTGGTCTATCCTAGAAATTTTGATTATTCATATGTTATGTAAAATATTTACTTTTTTATGCAATTTCACTGTGTATATCCTTCTACAACTTTTTTTCATTTGACATAACATGAACAGATAGCAGCAGTTTTAAGATGAAACCAAAACCTCTATTTTTTTTTTTTTTTTTTAAAAAAAACTTAGTTGTGTCTTGTTAAAAATGACCCTTGGTGGGTCTGGGATTGTAGCTCAGTGGTAGAGTGCTTGCCTCACAAGCATGAGGCCCTGGGTTCAATCCTTAGCACCACATAAAAAGGAATAAAGATAATATGTCCATCCACAACCAAAAAAAAAAAAAAATAACCCTTGGTTTTAAGCAGATTTGTTCAAATGATGAAGCATCTGGAGCTCATAGTGCTCTTTTGTAGAGCATGAAATACTAACATGTTTAGTTATATGAACAAGAAATGTTTTTACTAGCAGAAAATATGCCTTTATTATGAAATATAAAATCACACCATACCTGAGTGCACATTCAAAACAAAAAGTTGAGAATTAGGCATGATTTACTAACTTGCGGTTTTTCATTGATATTCTTTGGCCATCTATACATTTGTTTCCTAATTGTTCATATTTTTGCTTTGTCAAATGTTAACTCCCACCATCTGTAAGAGTGTCTAGAAGTAGCAAAGGTTTGCAGGAAAAATATTTGGAAAACTAAATTTGAGAAAATTCTGCCTATGTGCTTAATGGAATGTGTGTATGAGAAAAATTGCTGTAATTTAGGGTTTTTTGGGGGGAAGGGTACAAGGGATTGAACCCAGGAGTGCTTAACCACTGGGCCATCCCCAGCCCAAGAGACAGGGTCTCACAGAGTTGCTTTAGTGCCTCAGTTTTGTTGAGGCTAACTTTGAACTCATGATCCTCCTGCCTCAGCCTCCTAAGTCGCTGGGATTATAGGCATGCGTTACCGTACCCGGCTTATAATTCAGTTTTATTGGTGGAGAATCTAGTTCTATTTTCTGGGCAGCATGGTTAAGTAGGAATCTTGTGTGCTGTTGGTTCAGAACAGTTGGGCTGTCTGTAGAGATTTCTTAGCACGTGTGCTATCTAATACCTAGGAGCAAAGATAGGTAACTCACTGTCTCCTCAGTTAATTAGGATGAGTAACTTGACTGGTTATTTGATTTTATTAATAATTCTAGTCTTTTTCTTGTTTAAATTAGGTGTTAAATAAGGCAACGTAGAATGACAAAAATTACTGTAAGTTTTTATTAGTGATGTATATTAAGAGTTTGGAGGAACCTTTGGCATCTACTCTGTAATATCTTACAAGACTGGAATTTCATTGTATGACTATCAAATTTAAACATTTTTTTTTAAAATTTTTGTTTGTCTTTTAATTGTTGATGGGCTTTTATTTTTATTATTTATATGTGGTGCTGCTAAGGATTGAACCCAGTGCCTCACACATGCTAGGCAAGCACTTTACCACTGAGCCACAACCCCAGCCCCAAATTTAAACATTTTTGAGAATGAAAGTGGTGGGTAAATTGGATCTCTGGAACAGTAGGTGAAAGTGTCCTGGGAAAAACAGGTTACCCTAGTTATACTACAGCCTTGTCAGGCTAAACTCTACTTGAAAAGATTTGTTGTCTCACAAAAAGACCAGTGCTATGGGTAACTCTAATAATAAAAATGTTTTGTTTTTTTTTAATTGAGCCAAAATTTTTCTCATTGCAACTAACTTTCACTGGGGGGGGTGGAGGGGTGCCAGGGATTGAACTCAGGGGCACTTGACCACTAGGCCACATACCCAGCCTTATTTTGTACTTTATTTAGAGCCAGAGTCTCACTGAGTTACTTAGAGCCTCACTTTTGCTGAGGCTGACTTTGACCTTGTGACCTTCCTGCCTCATCCTCCCAAGCTTCTGGGATTACAGGCGTGCACCACCATGCCGGGCCACAACTACTAACTCTTAGTTTCAGTTCTGCCCTCTGATAATAAGTGTAGTCATAATATTGTAGTATACAAAATATATCAGCTATTTAGATACCTTTTTTCAACTGTAAGATAGTTGTTTTTCTTTAACAAAATCATCCTGTAATAATAGGAGGAATGTTTTCCTCCTATAATAATGAACTATGCTCAAATTAAAACAAAAGAAAAGAAACAAGAAGACAAATGGGGTGGGGGAAGCTATACTGATGCTGGCCAGCTCATGGCTATGATGCAGAGCATTGCTTTCTGGGCAGCACTTCATAGCACATCTATACATTCTTATCTTGGTTCTCTTAGAAAACATTCATGAGGTCTCTCACTTCACAAAAGCAAAACTTCCAGTTACTACATTAATATTTTATTACCTTTAGAATGAAAAGCTATACTATAGGAGACAGGTCAGTTAGAAGAAGCAGTAGTTCATACACTGAAGGCTGGCCTTCCCATTAGAGTTCATCATAACGACAAGCTTTCTTGTCATTAAAACCCACTATTTTAGTCTGTTTTAAGGCAGTCTTGTCATCTTTTTTCCTTTAGACAAAACAAAACAAAAAATCATGTTTCATTCAGTATGCAACTTTTCACCACCGTAGTCACTATATTAAAAGATTGCTAAGTCACTATATTAAAATATATTAGTTTTCATGTGCTATACTGTTTTGCCCACATTTTTTTCAGGAGGTTTGTAGTAGAAAGAAATGGAATGATAGCTGGTTCAGGTTGGTCCTCCCCTTGTCCCTGTCCCTGTTTTGCTATTTATGTAATTGTTAAAGAATGTAAAATAGAATCATTGGACAGAACAGTTAAGGGAAATTATTCCCAAATGGCATTGTCTAATTTGGTAGACATGTAATTTGATCGGAACACTCATGGATTTGTTTAAAATGCCTCCATGGTAGGTTAATTTACAGAAGCAATTTCATGACTTGCAAAGATGTCAAAGTTACAATGTTGTACTTAAAGTTATATGCTATAGTGGGTAGTGCTTATTGACTAAGTCATTGGTTTTACTCTTGATGCATAGCAAATGTTTACTGCATACCATAATCTTATAAAAATAAAAGTTGGTGTTAGGTAGGCTATTTTAAATAAATTAGGGTAGGTTTTACAGGTTCCAAAGCTTGCTTTCAGAGATTAAATGTAGAAGAACCTCTAATTACTCTTTTATTGGAATAAACTTGAACAGATTTTAAAAATGAATTGGTCATTGTGGGGAGCACATTTATGTTTGATGTGATAAGAAGTGTATCTTTTGAGGAACCAGAGGAGAGCTGTTTTGTTGTAGAAGATTTTTTTTCTTCTAGTAAAGCTCGTCGTACTTCATTTGTAGTATGCTTTGTTTTTGTTTTTTGGTGCCAGGGATTGAACTCAGGGGTACTCAACCACTGAGTCACATCCCCAGTCCTGTTTTGTGTTCTATGTAGAGACAGGGTCTCACTGAGCTACTTAGCACCTCACTGTTGCTGAGGCTGGCTTTGAACTCGTGATTCTCCTGTCTCAGCCTCCCAAAAGTGCTGGAATTACAAGCATGAGCCACCATGCCCGGCTCTTCATTTGCAGTTTTAATAGGAGTGTGGAAAGTGATTTTCTCTTTTTGACATGTTGACTGGACTTAGTTGTTTAATTGATACTGCCAAGTAAATATCTTCACATTTATTTATTTTGCCTTGCTCAACTGACGTGTTTGCTCTTAGAAGAATAATCAGTTAAAGATGACTAGCTGCAGAGTTCTGGGTGGCATGCAATGGGAAGGCACAACGAAGGTAGTCATTTTGTTTCATAATTCACTGAGAAAGTGCTACAAATAAATGTAAAGGTCATAAAAATTCATGTTATGATTATTTGAACTAAGAACTTAGTTTCTGAGAATTGATTTATTGTTCAAACCTTGGTGCTATGATGTTTGTGGAAAGAGTTATCTTGGTTAACTTAAGAAATTTTAAATATGTTTATAATAGTTCCACTAAAAGTTACAATACATTTATTGACTTGCAAAAATGTTTTTCTAGTGTGATCCTTACTAAGACATATGGAAGAAGCATTGTAGTAAATTGACCTTCCACTGTGTGTGCTGTGTTATTTTTGGGGCAAGTTAGTGACTACTTACTGGACTGACAATGACACACCTCACAATTTGTTTTGAATTCATAACATAAGGTATACTAAGTAAAAGGGAAGAAGAGACTAGTATTTATTTAATGTCTTCTCTGTGTTAGTTATTATGCCAGATGCTTTCTAAATATTCTTTTATATACCTATGAGGATTTGGCTGTGTTCAGAACTTACAGTTGTGTTTTGAGGTACACAGAACACAAGTTTACCAAAGATACTGAAAGGCAGATCAAGAATTTGCTTGATGTTCTATCTAAAACCCCAAATTCGTGTTTTACTACATCACAACATTCAAATTTGTATGTCAAAATTTGTTTGGAGTGTTGTTTTTAACTTTGGATTTATTTAACTAATAAGATATGGAAATTATAATAATGAAATTATTATATAATGAAATTATATAATGAAAACCTGTAGTTTATTTTCAAACTGAGGTTCTAATCTATTATCTTAGTCTATTTTAATAAAGCCTCTTTTCTAGATTTATTTAAGGATCAATTATAGTCCCTCCCTGATGAATTACCTTTTATGGTATTGAAGTCTTTGCTCACATTTTATTAGTTTACCTGCATTAGGTGTTATTAACTACTGAAGAATGATCTTTTCAAAGGTTACTGTAAATGAAGTAAAAGGTCTGTATGCTCAATGCTTGGGTTTGATTTCTGACTTTACCCTTCCTAAGACAGTTTGATGTTTGGCAAGTTACTTTAAGTACTGTACTTTCAGGGTTGGTTGGTTGGTGTTTATTTTTTGTTTTAATTAGGGATAATGACAGTATCTCATAGATTGGTTGTAAAGAGTAAATGAGTTAAATGATTAAAGATCTGAGCATATTATTCTTAGAGTTTTCACTTGTTATGAAAAACATTTTTTAGAATTCTGTACTCAGTGACTCATTTTGCTTTATAGTAATTTTTCTATTTTCAGGAAAAACAGTTTAGAGTATTTCATATTTTTAGAATATTTCTACATTGTTATTTTGTTTTATAATTCAGTTTTCATTTCCAGTTATTCTAGATTCAAGTATAGTAGAGACAGTATTGTGACTGTGCTACTAGAATTTTAATTTCCTTCTCAATACATATATCATGATTGATACATGGGTAGACTACTATAGGATTACATGAATTTAAATGTTTTTTGAATCGTAGAACTTTTTTTTATAAACTCATACCAATTTTGTGCCTCATTTTTATTGTAAATAAACTATGAAAATTCTGAATTTCTTAAGAAGTAAATGATTAGATCTTTAAATTTTTCATCTTTTAAAATGCTAAAAGGTGATCATTTGCCAGAGTTATCTTTAAAAATTAAATTTAAGATAAATAGTAAACAACATTAATTTGGTTTGATTTCCCTTTTCCTTTTCCTTTGTTCTTTCAGCTTCATAATGAAGAGGATAATTCAGAATCATCTGCTGTAGAGCAGCCATCCACTTCAAACCCAACACCACAGATTGTGCAGACTGCTTCTCCAGCACCAGCACTTGAAACTGACTCTTCTCCTCCCCCTTATAGCAGTATAACTGTGGAAGTACCTACAACTTCAGGTATGAAACAGCTAGTAATGTTTTTACTAGCGCCCCCCCCCCTACTGGGAACTGAACCCAGGGGCACTTTACCATTGAACTGTATTCCTAGCCCATTTAATTTTTAATTTTGAGACAAAGTCTTGCTAAGTTGCTCATGCTGGCATTGAATTTATAATCCTCATGTTTCAGCCTCCTGAGTAGCCGGGATTACAGGTTTTTTTGTTTTTTGTTTTGTTTTTTTAACAGTATGGTTTTGTGTAATTAAATGGACTTTTAAACATATACGTACAGATTCATACATACACATGCATATATAAAAATACAAATGTAAACACATGTGTCTGTATATATGTGTACATGCATATACAGTCATAAAACAAAGTTAGTGATGATGGGTGTGGGTAGGAATGTGGCATATCTGATTAGAGGTAAAAAGTGTACATAGTATTAATTCCATACATATGGTAATAATTCTTAAATACAAGACAGTGATTCCTACTTCTGTTTATCTTCTGTTCAGGTCATTCTGAAGAACAGATATCAGTTATTTCTCTGGCCACAATTTACATATTTTCAGCAGTGCTGAAGTAGTCATTATGATGATTTGTATACTATTATGATTTTGTATACTAGTTGATTTATATGATTATATGATTTTTGTACTATTGTAACTTTTTGTAAGTAGTCTGATACCATCTAAATATGATCTAAATATTAGTTATGAAGCATGTATTTTAAAAATCAGTTATTGAAAAATATTTTAACAGAAAATACCTTTCACTAGAATGTTTCATCATCCTTATTTCTTATTCTTTAATGCTGTTTACGTCTCTTGAATTCATACCAACTTTCTCTGGTTATCATTTTTTCATTTGCAGTGTATAAAAAGACCTAATATTCCCTGCTCCCCCTTTTAGGACTCAGTATTTCTTTCATCAAATTCATTTACTTTTTAAATTCAGTTCCTGAAA
Organism: Geosciurus inauris; assembly: GCA_004024805.1. Taxonomy (NCBI): domain Eukaryota; kingdom Metazoa; phylum Chordata; class Mammalia; order Rodentia; family Sciuridae; genus Geosciurus; species Geosciurus inauris. The sequence continues at coordinate 17,408 of PVHX01021959.1, read as the reverse complement.
ATAATCTTGTCCATGTAGTTGTTCTCACTAATTAAATTAATAAATACACATTCCTTTTATTTGTATATAATGTTTTGATCAGTATTCCTGTTTCATACATTTTTTTTTTTTTTTTTTGGTGATGGTGGATCCTGTGCTTGTGAGGCAAGCACTCTACCACTGAGCTATACCACCAGCTTCTTGTGCATAGTTTTCATATTGGTCTACCACCAGTTTTATTTGTCTTTGGATTTAGCAACTGGTTTGTTGCTTGTTAAAATTTATCTATGTGCTAAATTTTCTTTAATAGTTTCAAATTTCTAGAGTATAGTGCTAGCATAAGAAATTTGATCCCTTGGTTGTGGATATAATTACCACATGGCTGTATAACAAATGACACCTAATTTTGTGGAATAAAATACCAATCATTCATTACTACTCATTTTCATGGTTCTGGAAATGTACTGAGATCAGCTATGTTCTTCTCTTCCATGGGCTCATGTGATATTGATCTAATGGTGGCTGGGGTTGGAGTCACTCAAAGGCTCCCTTTTTCATGTGTGTGGTGGTTGATGCTGGCTTCAGTTAGGACCTCAGCTGAGGCTGTTGGCCAGAACATCCATATTTAGCCTCCTGTCGTATAGGATTTCTCACTGAATAATGGCTGGGTTCTAAGAACAGTTTTCTGAGAGAAAACTGGATGGAAACTCTGTCTCCTGTTATATTATTACCTCAAATGTTAGTGTCACTTCTACTGTATTTGGTTTGTTAGAAGTGAGTTCTTGAGTTTAGTCTTTCTTTAAGGGAGAGAAATTAGTTTGTATTTCTTGATGAGAACTGTTTCATAGAAGTTGTAAACTAATTTTTAAAACTAGCATGGCTGCATATTTCCTCTTACTTCTTTTACCAAACCTTTTCTTTTCTGCAGTCTTTCCCATTGTAATAAATAGCTCCAGTAGGCCAGATACCCTCTGAAGTAATTTTTTAAAATCTGATCATAAAATGATATAGTTTTTCTCCTTTAATTTTGGTTATAGTGAGATACGTTATTAGTAGATTTTTAAAAAATTAATCCATCCCTATTTTCTTACAATAACCTGTCATGTCATGTACTAATCCTTTTTGGATTTAGATTTCTTAGTATTTCACTTACAGTTTTATTAGTGGGATCTGTAACTTTGTAATTTTGGTGTTAAGTAGCATAAAATGAATGGAGAAGCTTCCCACTGTTTTATGATTTGGAGTAGTATTAATAATATGACACGTCATTTTTTTTTTTAATTTTTTTTCTTAGTTGTAGATGGACACAATGTCTTTATTTTATTGCTTTGTATGTGGTGCTGAGGATCGAACCCAGGGCCTCACGCATGCGAGGCAAGCACTCTACTGCTGAGCCACAATCCCAGCCCCAATGACACGTCATTTTTAAAGTTTACATTTCAACTGTAAAACCATTTGAGCCTGGTGTCTAGATGTTCAGTTATTCTTACAGTGTCCTTTGTAGAGACTGGTCTTCATTTTTTATAATCTTGCTAAAAGGTCACTCGTGACTTTAATCCAGCATAAGAACTGATTAATTCTAGAATTCTGGGTCTCTTCAGTAAAAGCTATTGCTGTTTTTCTTCAACTTCTTCAAATGTGTTGTGTGTTATGGATAGGGTGTGCTAGTTTTCTTTGGAGATTGAGGTCATTTTATGGCTTGTTTTTTTACAGATATTAGTAACATCACTAGTAATAATGTGACATTTTTATAATGTTTTGTAATATGTTCCTCTTGAATACTCTTCTGTTTCCCCTCATAATAGTAGGTAATAGGCTTGCTGGGTTAGTTTTATGGGTAAGAAAGCAGACCTTCATTGTGCTTTAAATGATTTGCTTGAGATCACTCACTTTCTAAGGAGAGAACTTGGAGCTGGAGCTCTCTAGATTTTAATTCTGATTGAGAACCACTGCTTTTCAGGGTAGAAGAAAAATAATTAAAATTAAAAAGTGAACATTAATGCTATAGTAATTTAGTGCTACTCAACTTTCATCTGTTAGTTTTTTTTCTTGAGTGTTAAAGAATTTCAAAAAACTTACATCCTTGTTGGTATAAAAGATTATATCATCTTGAATAATGTGTCGTTCTAGTTTTTAAAATTTATGACTTTAATATTGTGATAAAATTCATAACTTTTTTTTTACTTAGATTTTCTTTTTTTTTAATTTTTTTTTTTAGTTGCAGATAGACACAATGTCTTTATTTTATTGCTTTGTATGTGGTGCTGAGGATCGAATCCAGGGCCTCACGCATGCAAGGCAAGCGCTCTACCACTAAGCTGCAGTCCCAGCCCCTTTTACTTAGATTTTCTTCAGTTAATATGGTTAGCACTGAAAAATTTATTTATTTGATTGCATATGGTATTTTTACATTTTGATGATCAGTATTTTCTAAGAATTTATACCTCTTCTGTCTCCTGGTGGCTAACATTTAATATTGTACTGCTTGTTAGTACTTTCTGTTGTTAGATTAAAAATGACTCAACTCCAGATTCTTAGCTCTTCTTGATAGCATTAAGCATTGTTTTAAAACCTATGTACGTAAAAATCCAACAGGAAAAATATTGCTAAGTAAAATTGTGTTTTCATGTTGTAAATGGGAGAAAGTCTGATAGAGAACATTCTAAACTCATGTAGAAAATATAAAAATAGTGTAATTATAATTGAGGAAATCATAAAATGGATGTCAAACTTTGTGTAATATGGGCTGTACCTTTTTTTTCCTATGTCAAGGATTCTACCATAAGTCTGAGTTCAGTGACCTGTACAATTTGACTTATACTACTTATGTTAGAAATAAATCATGTATTTTTATTTCTTTTCTTTTCTTTTCTATTCTATTCTATTCTATTCTATTCTATTCTATTCTATTTCTTTTCATTTCATCCCCAGTACTAGGGATTGAACTCAAGGGCTCTTTACCATTAAGCTACATCTCCAGCCCTTTTTTAAAACATTTTGGGACAAGGTCTCACATGCTCAGACTAGCCTCAAACTTGTAATCAATCTTCCTGCCTCAGCCTTCAAAGTCTCTGGGATTTGAGCCATGTGCACCACATTCAGTGGTTTTATTTTTTTAAATTAAGTAGTTTGTACTTGCCACATATATATATAATATGTATACTGTTATGTGTGTATAGTATATGAGATATATGTATATATATTTCTGGAGCTCATATTTCAAAAACAGTTTAAATATTGGGGAGAGGGAAATACTTCATGAAAAGAAAATCTAAAGAACAGGTGAATATGGTAAGAATGGGAAGAAAAATGGGTAAGAGTGAAAAAAGACAAGATTTCATCAATCTTTTAGCAAAGAGAAATATTGTTTGAGATTAGAGCAGTTGTTGAAATAAACATGAATAAATATGTAGAAAAATTATTCCTTATATGTTATGAGAGCAAAGTATTTGAAGTCAAGAACTCCCTGGGTCTCCCACTTAACTGGATGTTTAGTACTAGACAAGTCATTTAATTTTTCTGAATTTCTGAGTAGCTAAGATTAATGTATATAGAAGTGGTTATGAAATGGTTAGTATTATATAAAAGTTTGTTATTATTATTTCTGAGTTTTAAAAACTTTCTTGGCTGTGAGATAACAAGCAAGTAATTTCTTTGTGCATACCAATAAGCTTATAGAGGATGTCATGTATTCTGAGTCTTAACCTTCCTTGTTTGAAACTCCTTTTCAAAATCTCATTCTTGAGGTTCTTTTTTAATGTATCAACCTTTAGATTATATTTATCAGTCCTTTCTTTTTATAATATGACTAAAATAAGATATATGATTATAATAGTAATTGATGTATTAATATAGTTTATATGTGGAACTACAACAGCAATCTCTCATGTCCTTTTGTAAATTATTGTGGTCATGGCTACATGATATATTAAATAGTTTGTTAATGATTTTTTTTTTAAACTCTTTTTCTTCAGATGCGGAAGTTTACAGTGAGTATTATCCTGTTCCACCACCCTACAGTGTTGCTACCTCACTTCCCACATATGATGAGGCTGAGAAGGCTAAAGCTGCTGCCATGGCAGCTGTAGCAGCAGAAACATCTCAGAGAGTAAGAAAGTTTTACCATTTCTTTTGATAATATTTTTGTTAATTTATTACATGTCCATTTAATAATATTAATAGTTCTTTAAGACAGTGTGTAGTTTTCTTGTATTTTTCCTACTACTACTTATTTGCATCATTTTTGGTGAAAATGGCATTCTCCAAGTTAAATTCACCTTCTCCTTTCCTTGACCTCATTTCTATTGATCTTTCCCTGTACCCCACCTCAGCTTGTGGTCATTCTATACCTTGTCTTTACCAGTATATCTATCACTTCATAAAATTCTGGTTTCAGGCATTTCATGAGCTAATTCCCATTCTTCTAACTCACTCATTCTGTTTATCACCACCCTAACAGTTCTCTTTCATCTGGACCTCAAGTCTACTGACCTTTTCGCTATTTGTGTACTTATTTTTCTCCTTACATAAGTTTAAATTTCATAGTCTGTCATTTTAGTCATGATTCATCCTAGCATAACCAGGCTAATAACTTCATGAAAAATTCAAGGTAGGCTATGTAATAGCATAGAGAAATAAGGCCTTTAAATATTTTTCTTTTCAGCTAACTTTTACTTTTCCTATTAACATATTCTAGAATTTTGGAGTGATGGTCAAATATTCTTCTTCCCTTTCTCTTTCATATATGCCTTAGTAATGGGATCAGTTATTTATTCTGGTAAAAGAAGTGGTTGTCTTAGTAATGGAAAGACAACAAGATGTATGTATGCTATTTGGCAGCCAGGTAAAAGGTGGAAATTATTTATGTCTTAGTGTGGCTGCAAGCAGGGCTAGTTTTCTGTCTCTTTTTCTTGCTTTGGAAGTGTCATTTCAGATTCTTGGATTCATCTCTTTTTGTTCAGGAAAAAGACAAAAACGAAACAAAACCTCATCCAGGAAAGGTAGAATTAGGTGAGGAGTCAAGACAGAAAGAAGTGTTTCCTGTACTAGAGGCTGGAGCCCAGCAGTTAGATCCTCTAATAAATGAGCATGTTTCCAGGATGGGCTTCTTCTGTTAACTGTAGCTCTTCCCATCCCTGCCCCCACTTCCATCTTCTATCGCACATAAATGTGATATAGCTAACAGTTATGAAGTTAGGTAAAGATAATAAACCCCTAATTTTATTTATTATAACTTACTTCACTTGGAAAAGAAAGTCAAGTCCCTTCAATTAGTAGCATAAATGTAGCTTATTGATCGATGACAATGTCAAGAAGTATTTTTAATATTGTGAGGGAGAATTACAGAGAAAGAAGAGGTCTATAAAGAAGGGAGTTTCTATCAAAGTGAACTCTAGCTTACTTAGAACATGCAAGTTTGTAATTGCTCATGAGTGACTCTCAGGAAAGTAAATTAAACTATATTTTATGAGATGTTGACTAAGTTATTAGCATACTTGCCCTAACTTCTTACTTTTAAAGTAGGAAGCATTAAGTCTTGCTGTCTGAGAAAAGCATAAAGGTGATTTTACCCCTTTTGGAGAGAAAACTCTGAAGTGTACTATTCTATTCCATCACTATCATCATTTCCAATGCCTTGTTTTAGAAAGAAACTATGATTCCCAGTCTGAATTGGAACATGTCCACAAAGAAAAGTTCCCTGTTTTCACTTGCTTCTGATGCTGTTGTTACATTAGCTCATGGGTATTGTAAAGAATTCCATAGAAAGCAAAGTACAGTTGTACAAAAGATATTAACTTGGGTTCCTTATAAAATGTCTTTTAAATTTATCAGTGTTTCCTAATCCAGTGCTCCAGCACCCTCTTTTGGTAGAGTTTGAGTGTGTGATTGTTTATGTGTATCTCCACACACACATTTTAAAAATGTCCATACCTAAAAATCTCTCTGTTTTCACCACCAAAAACGATGTGCAGGGAAATGCATGTCAGTTAGCTCAATTTAGCCATTCCACAATGTACTCACATCTCAAAACATCAGTTGTACACTGTAAATATATACATACGTTTATATGTTACGTAGATATAATTCTTATTTATTAAAATTTTTTAAATTAAAAAAAAACAAACCTGGTGTGATTAGCATTTAAGCCCATTCAGTTGTAAATGAGTCTCAGATGGGTGAGCTCAAAGATTATTTCTTAAATTAACTCTCACTGGGACTCTATAAGTAAGTAGTCAAGAGACTTTGCAACGTAATCTTTGTTTTCTACTTAATTTTTTTTCTCCTGCTTTTTTCTATTTTTTATGTGTAGAGCTGCATGTATATTATGTAATGGTTAAATGGATTTATGTCAGTTCTACTCATTTTTAATATTTCTATGAAAAGTAACTGAATTTCAAATCATTCACTTTATCAACCTTTTAGAACAGGGCTGGTTCATCAGGTAGGCTCATCTAAAACCTTACAGTGGGTAACATCCTGGTTTTTTTTTTGGTAACTTATTTGAAATTCTTTGAACAGTTTGCCTTTTGACATAAGAACTAGCAACTTATGTCAGAATTCTGAGCAACTCCAGCTATATTCCTAGCACCTGATTGTTACTGGCATATATTTGGTGTTTAATAAAATATATTTGGTTAAGTTAATGAATGCCTTCTTTGTATTAGCCAGTGTAGGAAATTAGGAAGATGAAAATACCATAAGCATTCTGTTACAGATCTTGTTTTAAAAATATTTTAGTGTCTTTTACAAATTTTTGGATTTATTGGTAAATTTTTATTTAGTTGAAATTATTTCACAGATGCTGTCTTTTCTGTTTTAGAATTGTATGTAAATATTTTCATGTCATTTAATAGTTGAATGTCCCATGGAATCAATATACTAGTGTATTCAGTGCCCATTTTTCTCCAGTGAACAATTAGATCCTTTCTACATGTTTGTGTGGGTTCCTCCCACCAGTATCAATATTGGAAAAGATATCTTTGTATGTATGTCTCCCATCGTTTTAAAAATGAAGTCCTTTGATAAAATTTCTGGATTACAGTTTTAAAATAATATGAAACATTTATATTTTTTGTCATCATCGATAGGTTTTTTTTTTTCTTTTTGGTGGTTCATATTGTACTTTCATGTTTATTTCTTGAATTAATTTAAAAGTTATAAAATCTTAATATGCATTTAATCATTGCCAGTCTTTACATTTATCATATAAAGTTTGCCAGGATATATAATCACAGAGTTTAAGGGATCTTTATGTCCAAATAATAAACAATGTAATATGGCTTTGAAAGTTTTTTCTTTTTAAGAAAGCAGTATATACATAAGACTACCGTAACTGGGTGGAAAGAATATCAATGACCTGGATTTAAGTTCTACCTTGAACTTTCTAATAATATACTCTTGGGCAGGGCACTACCTTTTCTGACTGAGCCTGAAAATTTAGTACTCAACTCAGATTGTGTGTATATAACTTGGGATAATACATTTGTAAATCACATATTATTCATTTGACCAAAATTGAATAAGACCTCTTACTCAGTAATATCCAAGATCCTTTAGTGGACTTTCTGGACGTTTCTTCTTTTCTTCCTATTTTCTCCTATGTTTACTGTAGTCCAGGCATGGAAAACTTTTTGCTATTATTCTAACATGTCATTTATGATTCTGTTTTAGGACTTTAGTTCTGGCTTATTCTTCTGCCTAGAACTCTTTCTATGAGATACTTGTACCCTCTTACCTCTCCTTTAAGTTTTTGCTCAAGTTTTACTTCAGTGAGGCCTGACTGCCATATTTAAAATTATAAACTTTTAACTCCATAGCATTCCCAAATTTCCTTTGTCTTCTTCTTTCCCCTTCCTTTCCTTTTTTCTTCTCTTCTGACATAACATTTGTACTTTTTAATAATTATATACATAACTTATTACTATGTTTTTGTTTATTGTCTGACTCCAGACAGACAATATAGACTCCAGAAAGCATACATATTTGTTTTGTATATATTGATGTATCACAAGGACCAGGAAGCAAAGTCTTACAGAGTAATTGCTGGGTGTTCCAGTAGTATTTGTTGAATATTGGAAGCAATCAGTGCTTTCAGAGAAGTTTGTTGCATTTATAAGAAAATATATTAATACCTTAGTATATTAGCTTTGTATACAAAATAGTATTATACAAATGATCTTTACATAATATGTTATGGCAACTGTATTAGAATATAAGACTGTCAAGACAGTTTTTGTTCTTTTTTATTTGCTTTAAAATTTCTACAGTTTTTTTAGTTTCATTGGATAGAGATGAAATAATTTATTTCCCCAATCTATCAAGTCTTGAGTTTTTACTTAGAAGCAGTCTGATTGGTCTGTCAGTTTCCTAGAAGTGGGTAGACCGCATAGGACTACTTAGGATTTTATTATGCACAGTAATAGCAGTACAGAGTATTAGTATTTATTTCTGTCATTTCCATGAACCCTGGTTTTCACAGGGCAGTACACAGAGGACTACTTCCAGCACTTCATATGGTGGATGTTGTTGAAAGGAAAAGGAACCTTGAGTTTAAGGATCTCATCTTTACTAACGGTTGATAAGAATGTCCATACCTTTGCCATGAAAGGAAACACTCTCTTTTCCAAAGCTCATCACTATATAAACATCCAGGAAAAGGCAGCCAGTATTTTTCTTTTTTTTTTTTCTGGTACTGGAGATTGAACTCAGGGGCACTCGACCACTGAGCCACACCCCAGCCCTATTTTGTGTTTTTTATGTAGAGACAGGGTCTCACTCGCCATTGCTGAGGCTGGCTTTGAACTCAAAATTCTCCTGTCTCAGCCTCCCTAAGTGCTGGGATTACAGGCTTGCGCCGCCGCACCTGGCTGGCAACCAGTATTTCTACCTGGCAGATGTGCAGAAACATGAGAGACCTGTGGAGAATTACCTCCTAGCACAGCTCACTTTTTTTTTTTTTTTTTGGATACTGGGGATTGAACTCAGGGGATCTCAACCACTGAGCCACATCCTCAGCCCTTTTTTGTATTTTATTTAGAGATAGGGTCTCATTGAGTTGCTAAGTGCCTCAGCCTCCATGCCACTGGGATTACAGACCACACTTCACTATTGATGGGCATTTAGATTGTCCAGTCTTTTGCTCTTATTAATATTGCTGCAATGAATTATCATTATATTTCATTTCTTACAAGTGAGATTTTGTGTGTGTGTGTGTGTGTATGTATTTGTGCAACATATTTCAAAAATTGGAATTTCTGGATCCAGAGGTATGTACTTTTATTTTTGGCAAATATTGCCAAATTGCCAGCCATTGGGATTATATTTATTGTGTTCCACTACTGATTTGAAAGTACCTGTTTTCTCATTTGACACTAACACAACAGGGTAACATCTGTCTTCATGATATCATTTTCATATTATTCAACTTAATCTCTTTTGTGTTTATCTTAAAGTCACTCTTTTTCAGAGTGCCCCTGAAAAAATACTTGCTAATGTTTTTTTGAGTCCAACTCAGTGCCAGACATTGTGCTCATATCTTATTTTGTCTCTATAACAAATTGAGAACATTGGATTCTATTGAAGTTCTTATTGTTACATTTAAGAAGATAAAAGAGCTATTCTGACATTATGTGTTTCACAGAATCCGGAGGAAGAGTGTCCACCAAGAGATGACTTCAGTGATGCAGACCAGCTTAGAGTGGGTAATGATGGCATTTTCATGCTGGCATTTTTCAGTAAGTGATATTTCCATATTGTTTTTTTTCCTTTTATAAAAATATTTGTTAGCTGTGTGTGGGTTTAAAGTAACAGTGAAGAAAATAAATTATTATTAGTATATATTCACCTCATTTAAAATGCAAATTGTTGTAGATAAAGGACAAGTGATTATAAATCCTAGAATTTAATACTTATTAGATAAGTATGCATTGTAGTCATGATGATAGATGTTGATTGCATAAATATATATAAGCTAATTTAATCTAAAGAAGATTTTATAAGAGAAATGCATTTAAATGTTCATTCAGTGCTGTAGGAATATGTAGAATGAAACTGTAAAATCTGTTTTGGGGCAGAAGACTTTATTTGAGTGGTCTTAAGCCAAAATAAGGGTTGGAAAAGGGGATATCGTAGGCAGCCAGAACAATATCACTGGAGGCACAAAGCTATGAAATTAAGTATAAGTCCTTTTTGGAGTAATGATACATAATTAGAAGATTATAAGTATAGTATTTTTTAGTGTCTTACAAAATTATTTAATTAATATTTGACTTTTAGAATTAAATTCCAGGAGGAAAGACTGTCATAGTGTTTGTTATTTCAGTTCCTAACACAGAGATTAGTGTGTAGTAAAGTCATTGATAATATTAATACTGTTTTAATGACTAAAACCAATAGTAGAAACCCAATATTCATTTAAGCAAATTTGTTAGACTATAATAGAGTTAATTTAACCACTTAGTTAAATGTTCAGGCTTTTATACCTTCTTGGATCGAATGCTTATTAAATTCATTTTAGCTTTAAGGTTTATTTTGGTGATAAAATCAAGAAAGTTTACTTATTTAAAGGGCCATATTCAATTAAAAAAATTCTTCATATGTTTAGTTACTAAATTGTATTCAGTTTGCTGGCTAATATAGGAAATTTAAATCATAAATTAATTCTAGTTGCAATTTTTGGATTGATACAATGCAGAGGAAATGAACTCTAGTTACAAAAATCTGCTGTTTTACACTATTAGTCTGGTAAACTTTAAGTTTTTAACTTAGTTTGAATTCAACCATAGTCTTTCATATTAATAACAAACACCCTGTATATTTTCTTTACAAAATAGTAAATATTCCTTTCATATCTTTTAAGAAATCTTAAATATAAAATAATTAAATTTATTATACTATTTGTGGTATGAATACCTCTTTCTCAGGAATAAAAATATTTTCATTTAATCATCTGTTTTGATTCAGAGCTTAGTTCTTATTTATCTATTTCTACATTTCTCTTAACCCTATATTCTTTTTATTTTTTTAAAAATTCAAAAGCTGGGCGCGGTGGCTCAAGCCTGTAATCCCAGCACTTAGGGAGGCTGAGACAGGAGAATCGCAAGTTCAAAGCCAGCCTCAGCAATGGCGAGGCACTAAGCAACTCAGTGAGACCCTGTCTCTACATAAAACACAAAATAGGGCTGGGGATGTGGCTCAATGGTCGAGTGCCCCTGAGTTCAATCCCCAGCACCAAAAAAAATAAAAAATAAAAAATAAAAATTCAAAAATATTGCACTGATGTAAATATTATAAATGCATGGTAACATATGCTGAGTGATGTTATTTTTATTCAATAGTATATTAATATAAATACACATTACAGATTTAATAGAAATAATCTGACTTTTATTAAATTTTCACTAAATCATTTTTCTATGACTTGTTTTATTTTTTTGCAGTATTTGGGATTAAACCTGGGGCCTGGTTTAATCCCTGCTCTGGTAGGCAAGCACTCTATCACTGAGCTGTAGCCTCAGCCCTTTTTCAGTTTTATTTTGAGACATGAGTTGACAAGACTGTACTTGAGTTTGTAATCCTCCTGCAGTCAGCCTTCTAAGTAGCTGATATCACAGGTGTGCACCAGCATGCCAAATGTACAGCTTACAGTTTTTTATACTTTATATTCTACAGATATTGCACACATGTTATAAGCGTGAAATTTTTATTTTTAACCTTCATTTCCAGATACATTATTTTTCCTGGTAGACTGTAGGCCAAGAGCTTGCTTTGATAAAAGCGTAGATTTATTTGTAATTACTACCATCTAGTGGTTATTCTTCAAATTACAACTTGCTGTATTTTCTGTGCTTAATTAAACTAATAGTTACTGTTGATAAAAAGATCTAGAAATAGATTTTCTTTAATGTGTTTGTAACTTGAACATTTCAGATTGTATTTGTACAAATAAAGTCATAGTGAAAATCAATAAGAATATTTTAATCAAATTTTTGTAGGGTATATTCTTGCCTTATTTAATTATTTTTTTTTTTGGTACCGGGGATTGAACTCAGGGGTACTCGACCACTGAGCCACATCCCCAGCCCTGTTTTGTGTTTTATTTAGAGACAGGGTCTCACTGAGTTGCTTAGGGCCTTGCCTTTGCGAAGGCTGGCTTTGAACTCACAATTCTCCTGTTTCAGCCTCCCGAGCCACTGGGATTACAGGCGTGTGCCACCACGCCCGGCCTTATTTATTTTCAACATCTGTGTTTCAATCTCTTATTTCATATAACTCTAAAGAAAACTTACAGTTAAACTTGGCAATGTAATTATATGTTCTTGTTTAGAAAATGTAAAGGAAAAAAACGCGTGAATTCCATGATAATGTTTTGCTTCTTCATCCTTTTAAATATTACCACAAGTGCTTCATATGTGTGTCTAAACTGAATATCTCTTCATATATGTGTCTAAACTGAATATCTCTGGTCTTAATTTTAATAAAATTTTTAAGAGAATGAAATAAAATCTAGGTGTTTGTCAGTTGAACTACAGAAATTTAAGATTTGACGTAGTGTGTAATTGACAGGTTACTGGAAATGAGCTTGAATGAACTCTTGTACTTTAATATGTAATAGACTCTGTTTGGCTCTATTTAGAAAATTTTTCTTCTAGGGTTCAGCTATTTGTACCATGAATGTGAAAATTTCTTATTAACATGATGTGTTAAAATTAATCACCTGAGTCATTCCAGTTTTAGATTTGAGGGAAAGAGAACTAAAGAAAAATTAAGTTATTTGTAACTTTAAAAAGAATTGAGTGTTTTGAAATGTAAATTCTGACTTAAATTGTCTTTCTTCAAGAGTAGCTATACCATTTTATATTCTAACTAGCAGTAAAAGAGAATTCCTATTGCTTTATATCTTCACCAGCAATTGGTATTGACTATTTTTTATTTTTAACTTTTGACACACTAATAGGTATGTGGTATTACGTAATTGTGGCTTTAATTTCCATTTTCCTAATGATTATGATGTTGAGCATCTTTATTCTGTAAACTCTTTTCAGAACATAACACATAGAAGTCAAAATTAAAGTTCTTGAAGGGGCTACATGGACACCACACACGTTGGGAAAACAGTACTTTGGTGACTTGTTCTGTCAATGTAATGCTATATTTGGATTTAGCTTTTTTTTTTTTTTTTTTTGGTACTGGGGATTGAACTCAGGGGTACTCAATCACTGAACCACATCCCCAGCCCTATTTTGTGTTTTATGTAGAGACAGGGTCTCACTGAGTTGCTTAGCGCCTCGCCGTTGCTGAGGCTAGCTTTGAACTCGTGATTCTCCTGTCTCATGAATTTAGCTTTTAGATGAGGTTACATATTATAAATGAATCCAGAAAAGGAACACCTAAGAACTATAACTGTACTTTAAGAAGCCCATAAAATATTTGTAAAGGACTGTTTTATTGTTTTACCTTTGAAAAAAGGCCAGTTTTGTTGGCTGACTGCTTATACTCAGTTTTGGGGGGTGGAACTACATGAGAACTACATTGTGATCCGTTTTTTAGCTGGTTTAAAATGTAGTTTTACCCACTGATAATAAGCTTTAAGGAATTGATTCCTATTGACCTGACACTAAACCGAATTTACTCAGTTGTTCATGTATAGTAAATAAACTAATACATTTGCAAAAGGTAAATTACAATCTACAAAGATGCTTCAGTTGGTAGAGAAATGAAAACTGTTGTTTCCTTTGAGCCGTGACATACTGTTAATATTATGTCTGTTAATTTGTTTCCAAATTATAACCTTTAAAAGAACTGTTTCTGTTGCTTTTAGTGGCATTTATTTTCAACTGGCTTGGATTTTGCTTATCCTTCTGTATCACCAATACCATAGCTGGAAGGTATGGTGCTATCTGTGGATTTGGCCTTTCATTGATCAAGTGGATCCTTATTGTCAGAGTGAGTATCTTGATAGCCTATATCTCTACTATTTCTAAAATAAAAAGGTATGAAATTTTCTGTATAGTTCATAAGTGTTCACTTTTTGCACATGAATTCAATGAATTAAAGGCTTCTACTTTTATATATAATTATTGTTGTGATCTCTGGTGTGAACATTTTATAAGTATATATGAGAGACTGTTAGTTGTTAGTATAGGGGAAAGAACTTTGAAATCAGAAAAATTTAAGTTTACATGTCGTGTGTGTTCTTACATTAAGTTATTTAATTGTTCTTCTGAGGATTAGTTTCTTTGTAATAGGTCAATAAGAACTGCCTCACAGAATGTATTTTTTATTTTTTAAAATGCATTTCAAGTCATAGTACATATATAGAGCTCAATTTTTCATCTGTCTGGTTGCAAACAAGATAGAGTCACACCATTTGTGTCTTTATACATGTAACTAGGGTAGTGATGTCCATCTCATTCCACCATTTTGCTACTCCCATTCCCCCTCCCCTCCTCCACCTCCCCTCTGTCCCATCCAAAGTTCTTCCATTTCTCCAATGCTCCCCACCCTCAACCCCCTTATATATCAGCATCCACTAATCAGAGAAAACATTCGGCATTTGGTTTTTTGGGCTTGGCTTACTTCACTTAGCATGATGTTCTCCAGTTCCATCCATTTACCTGCAAATGCCATAATTTTATTCTCTTTTATTGCTGAATAATATTCCATTGTATATATATACCACAGTTTCTTCATCTATTGAAGGGCATCTAGGTTGTTTCCACAGTTTAGCATTTGGCCTCACAGAATGTTTATGAAGTATGATAAATAAAGTACATTGCCCAGTTACTGCACAAGTGTATGTGCTTAGTAAATGGTCGCTACTACTACTATGGTCCAATGCTAGCATGCCTATAATCAGATGAAAATAAGAATTTATATTATTTAGCAAATTATAATGAACAAATACCTTCTGTTTTTGGGGTTTTTTTTGTTTTGTTTGTTTTTGGTAACATTCAGAACTCAGAAGTAAAGGCTTATGAAATGGCTATCAGAACTCATCTTTTTTCCTTTTATTCATTCTGTGTCTCTCTTATTTTTCTGCTGTTTGTTGAAATCACTATCTGCCTGCTTCTGATCCTTTATATGATTTTTCAGAGAGAGAAAAACATCCTTTTCTTTTCCCCATCACAACAACTTCTCTGGTCCCAAAATATTCTTCTGTAAAAATTAAATAGGCATTAGTACCATTAACCCAGTCATCCCTTAGCTCTTTACCTTAGCCTCTTGAAGAACTCTTTTGGGCTTCTTTTACAAATGTTTTTTCCTAGATTTTAAAGGATAAGGCAAAAAGTGGATCAAAAGTGGTTTTATTTATTCATTATTTTAATCTTCTGAAAAGCTACCCATATACTTTGAAGTTGTTATACAATTAGTAAATTAAAATATATAAATTGTATAAATCACAATTACTTAAATACTGATTTCTACTCAAATACGTTAAATTCTTCTGTTTTTAGTAGAATTATAGGTCTGCTGTATCAGCATCTCTTAAATAGTTAAAACACTTTGACAGTGCATCCCTATTATTAAATTGACTCAAAGGTATACATTACACAAACAATAATACTATGGATATAATGCATTTTTTCTTATTTTAAAATTTACTTCATAGCATCTGATGGTTTCAGTAATCTTATCAGATCCCAACTTGGTTCAGACCAGATTACAGGTCTTACCAGATTACAGGTTATTAATCAGAAGACTCTTGGCTGAGACCTGTGGACTGGTTTCTTGTGATTAAAATATGAACCAATGTAAGAACTGTCTCCTGGTAGTTTCATGTTTTATTTCAAGAGATGTATAGTGAGTTTCTACCATAAGCATATAACTGCAAGAGTTGCAGAATATACAAAGATAAAGACACAGTCCCTGTCTTTGCAAAAGTTATTACTAGAAAACCCCCAAAAAGTTGAAGCTGGGTATGTATGACCTTCGTTATGTTATAAATAGAATTAATTACTATTATTCAAATGGCATTTTTCATCTAAGTTACAGAACACAGAAAATGATGTGAAGACTATTTTCTCAACTCTCCTAAAGTTGATAAATTGCTAGTGTCATTCTATATGCATAAGGAAGAAGTTACCCCATTATTTATAACCTATTCCTTTAGCATATTAGAGCCTAATTCTCTCCTAGAATGAGAGGTTAAGAAAGATTAGATGTTGAGAAAAAGGTTAGATGATCCAGTAGTCAAATCAGGTTAATATGATAAGATGGGGAATTTAAAACCAAAGCCTGGAGTTTCTCACAGTTTTGTGAGTATAGTACCAATTCATAAGATATATACCAGATCAAGTTTAATCACCAGGACTCTTTAGTTTCCCTTTAAAATATATTTGCTTGAGTTAAGGGTAATATTAAACTGTTAGTGAGTGTTTAGAATTGATATAAGAGAAGAATTTTTAAAAATCTGTTACATAAAATAATAGCCATCATTCATTGACTGTGTTCCAGGTATAACTTGGTAACACCAAATTCTTTAACCCTATCTATATCTCTAATGCTGGTGATGATCTAGCCATTTGGTTGACGATGAAACTAAATACAGAAGAGTCCCACAATTTGCTCAAGGTCGCACAGTTTATATGTGGATTAGAATTTACCTTGTTTTCCATTCAATGCTTGTCTTCCTAATTATGTGTTGCCTCTTTTGCAATGTACTTTGACTTATTAAAATGCTCCAAGCAATAAATTCCTCTTGGAGTTTAGTGTTGTGAAGAGAGGTTTTCTCCAAAAAGTTTGGTGTTTCCCTTTATTAGATGAAAAGTATTTGATAAATTGTATTGTTGCTTTCTTTTTCATTTCTGACCTTCCATGAATCTCAGATTTTGTATGAATATTCTTAGCTCAGAATTTTATTACTCCTGCCTAAGGCTTTTGGTGGTTTTTTTGTTTGTTTGTTTATTTAAAAATGCAGAGTTTTATTAACAAGTTCTTTTTGAAAGTAGGACATAACAAAATACTGGTGTTTTAGTATAATAATATCAGACAAATTCTTAATATTGATAATTTGTTTTTTAAAATTTGATTTCTGTAGCCTGTGGTTGGCCAACCAACATGATTGATTTATTGACTAAACAAACAAAAAATCTTGGCTCAGCCCTATAATTTTAGCATTCTAAAACATTTTTTTAAAAACTCAGTAATAAGTCCAAAGCTGCTTTATCCTTTTTACATAATGAGTCTTTCTCTTGACTTCAAGGTGAAGGTAATTATATTCTTCATTTGGGAGTAAATAACGCTATGCTAGGTATTTTTGGATAGGAATGACTCTTTTCTTCATTTTCTGGTTGTATCTTGTTGGGTACCATATACAAAAAGTCAAAAATGTATTGCTTTGGTTCATTATTTTTTTTTATAGCCTCTAAAGTCTCTATGAAAACCTTTTATTTCTAATCATAAATCACTTGATTAAAAAGCATACTACA
>PVHX01021958.1:0-28688 GCA_004024805.1 Geosciurus inauris | reverse complement strand
GAGAGCAGGGCCAAGAAGTAGTACATGGGCCGGTGCAGGGCCTCCTCATGACCGATGAGGTAGATGAGCCCCACATTCCCCACAAGAGCAATGATGTACATGAGGCAGAATGGCAGGGAGATCCAGATGTGTGCAGCTTCCAGCCCAGGAACACCATTCAAGATAAAGAATCCTGGTGTCAGGCTGGAGCTGTTGGCTCTAGACATAATGACTGACAGGAGGAAAGCATTTCACATTCAAAGGAAATTGCTGTACTCACAGAAGAAGTAATATGGTTAGAGACTGGGGAAAGGGCCTAGTTTTAACAGTATAACCCACAAATGCCATAAATATTCACATTATTTCAATAACCAGGATTTTTTTTCAAATTCTAACAAGAATAAAAATTTAACAGTACAGTCACATACTACTCCATGTTTGTTTGTAAACAGTGTTTGAGTAACTATCTCCACTTTCTACACCTTCCTCCAGCACAGTTCTCGGACTCCATCACGTTACAAGCCATGAACTAGACTGCACCTCTGTTGTCCTTACAATATGCCATTTCAATTCTCTACTCTCAGACTCTTCCCATGCTAGTTTTTCTTGAGTCTTATCAAGAGAAACTACCTGAGTGATTACTGAATCACTCTAATCTAACCAGTTCTTGTCAGTTTAATTTCCAGTTTTAACAGTGTCTCAAAAGTTAGCCCTTTTGTCCTGACTTACTCATTATGAACAAAGCTCATATTTATGTAAAAAAAATGTATCTGTAATGACCCATATGTAACTTACTTAAGATAATACATTGTAGATTCTCAAGAAAATATACAAGATGTGAATTATTAGATGTTGGAGTTAGTAAGAATTTTGTATGTTGAGGACTCAAACTTCCTCAGATGTCAATATTTTTTTTCACATTGTGGAATTTCAAAGCAAACTCCTGACAAGAAACAGAAAAATATTACACTTCTAAATAATTTGAAAAATTTATCTGATTTCACTCATTATTTTATTGAAGACTTAAATTTTAAATTATATATGCAAAACTTTGTGTGTGTGTGTGCATGGTGCTGGGGATTGAACCCAATGCGTTGTGAATGCGAGGCAAGCATTCTAACATTTGAGCTATATCTCCAGCCCCCAACTTTTTCTTTTGGTGCCTCTGCCTTTTCACTTGTTAAAGCTCGATATTTCTATTCTCAATACCAAGTTTATACTCAGGAAACATAGAGATCTAAGGATTGCTGATTGACTATCCTTCTTTAGTATAAATATTACTTTCTTTGTAGTAACTGGGCATAAATAGTAACATATTTTTGGATTTCTATTTCTGGTAGTGGCAACATAAATAATTGAAATTAATTTAAAGGAACTTACTTATTCAGGAGTGTTTAAGAACAATTGAAATTCTCTAATGGTTAAAATATTTTTTGTACTTGAAAAATGAAAATGATCCTTAAGTTCTGGGGTTGACTCCATGAATCAAATTCAATGTCAAACCTTCCTTGACATCTAGAAGAACTAAATATTTACATGTAGTGCAATAATGTAAATTACATGGTATGAAGCTACAAGGCACAGCTTTCTTTGACCTAAACATTCCGGAAATCACTGCCATAACATCTACCACCAAGAGCATGCAGAGCCTACCAAGGAAGGAGAGAAGTGCAAAAGAACTTTATGTTTCAGAGTTTCATGTCCTCTCATTCCCAATTGACTGAATCTCATATAAAAGATCCCTTCTAGTAAAGAAATTCTCACAGTACCTGTCCAGAAATGTCACCATATGGCAAAACCATCATTTCATAGTACTAGACCAAAAAATTTAAAGATTAAAATTTCCAGTGTCCACCTTCTTTATGTGTACTTCATGATGAAATAAATAAGATGAAAGAAAAATGAGGCTATGCCTAGTGGAAGCCACTATAAAGCAAAAGAGCCATTACCTCTTAAGAAAAGTAACCTCCTGCTACTCCTTGCTTTGTATTAACTCTCCGCATATTCCAAGTTGTTGCATTCTTAGCCAATGATGCCTGTGTATTTTCCTAAAATAGATATTTCTTAAAAAATTACTCAAACTCATCTCAATGTTAGGCACAATCATACCCATAAGCATAGCTGAGAATCCTTAGGAGTATTTTTTAATTCTGGAAGGACATCTTCTTACATAGGATTTCTAGTTTCCCTGGGGAACTTAGCAAGATGTCCCCAAGCTAATTGAGTCTTCACAATTACATGTCTCAATGGGTTCTGTTTGAAAAGGAGGATAAAATTTAGGCCTGGATGCAACAGTTTTATATTTAGCAACTTTTGAGTAGGAAAAAATACAAAAAGCCTCAAGTACATTATAGTTGAATATCTTGTCCCAATACCACGTCTGGTGTTGATGAACACCATTTTTAATGCAATATTCTTTTTTTCATATTACAAAAGAAATACATCTTGAATGCACAAAATATGTAAATTTTAAAAAGCATAATGAAGACTTGTAGAATCACTTGAAATCTCAATGCAGAGGAATAATAACTCTAAAAAGTTTTCTGTGTTTCACTCATTTTATAATGCATATTTTTATGTGTGATTCTGAGTTTTTTAGAACTATAAATTTCAGGTGATATAGAGATATAAACAGTTTATTTAATCAATATTTTGTGATCATTTTTCTCTTACCATTGTGTGTGCTTTGAAATAATTTTTTAATGTCTAAGCTTTTCCATTTAGTAGCCATACCAAAGTAAATTATGCATTTCATTATTCCTGAATACTTTTTCTATCAAAAACAATTCCACTATGAATATCATACTTCGCTCTGTTTTCAAAACTGATTTTTTTTTCTTCCTACAAATAACTAGAAACAATATTGAAGTTTATGGGGTAAGAAAGGCATGGACAATTTTAATTGTGTTAGTAAATGCTGGAAAAACCATCTCAAAAAATCGGTGGTACTTTAAACTCCATAAAATAAATGGTCTATCCCTATCTGAATACTGTTATATGCTACCTTTTTTCCAGTTGGACTAGTGATAATACTATCTCATTGGTGTTTAAGGTTGAATTAGTTTACTTTACTAGTAGTAATTGTGAATAATTTTTAATATTTTATTAGACAATTATAGTGATACATTATAGTGAGTTTTGTTCTGACATAATCACACATGCACAAAATATAATATGCTCCATTTCAGTCCCAAGTCCTTCCAATTTCCCTCCACTTCTCCCTCATCCTGTTCCCCTTCCTCTACTCTGCTGGTCTTCCTTCTATTTATTTAGTTGCCTATATTAGTACTTTATAGATATGCATAAAGGTGAAAATCACTGTGGTATATTTTGATATGTACATAACATAATTTTGTCAATTTCATTCCACAGTTTCTGCCTCTTCTCATCCCTCTTTCTGCCCCCTCAAACCCCCTCCTCTGCTCCACTGATCTCCCTTCTATTTTCATGAGATAACCTCCACCTTCTTTCCTTATTTTTGTCTAGCTTCTGCATATATTAGAAAACATTTGACTCTTGACTTTCTAAGTCTAGCTTATTTCACTTAGCATGATGTTTTCCATTTCCATCCATTTACCAACAAATACCACAATTCCATTCTTCTTTACAGCTAGGTAAAACTTGGGTGTGTATATATACCACATTTTCTTTATGCATTTATCTGATGATGAAACCCTGGGCTGGTTCCATAACTTGGCTATTGGGAACTGCACTGCTATCAACATTGATATAGTTACATGATGACTTTAGTTCTTGTGGATAAATATCAGGAAGTGGAATAGCTCAGTCAGTTTCTTTTGAGAAATCTCAACACTGCTTTCCAGAGTGGTTGTACTAATATACAGTCCCACCAACAATGTATGAGTACATACTTTTCCCCACATTCTCACCAACATGTCTCCTTCTCCTCCTTCTCCTCCTCCTCCTCCCCTTCTTCTTCTCCTTCTCCTTTTTTGGTGCCAGGGATTGAATTCAGGGGTGCTTAATCACTGAGCAACATCCCCAGTATTTTTTTGTGTTTTATTTAGAGACAGGATCTCACTGAGTTGCATAGGGCCTCATTAACTGTTGAGGCTGGCTTTGAATTCACAATCCTCCTGCCTCAGCCTCCCAAGCTAGGAATATAGGTGTGTGCCACCACATTCAGCTATTATTTGTATTCTTGATGATTATCATTATAACTGGAGAGAGAGAAAAATATCTATGTAGTTTTGATTTGTAATTCTCTAATTTCTAGGGATTTTAAAAATTTTTTTCATGTGTTTGTTGGGCACTTGTATTTCTCCTTTGAGAAGTGCCCATTTAGATCTTTTGCCCATTTATTCATTGTGCTATTTGGTGTTTCTTTTCTTTCTTTCTTCCTTTTGTGGTGTTAATTTTATAAATTATCTATATATTCTGGATATTAATCCCCTTTCAGAGAAGCAATTGGCAAAGATTCAGATTTTTTTCCCGTTCTGAAGACTTCCCCTTCATACTCTTGTTTCTTTGCTGTGCCAAAGATTTATAATTTGACTTTATTACACTCATTGATTCTTGGTTTTATTTCTTGACCTTTAGGGGTTTTATTTAGGAAGGAAATTTCTGTGTCAAGATGTTAGAGTGTTAAATCTGTTTTATTCTAGAAGTTGCAAGGTTTATGGTTTAATTCCTAGGTCTATGATCCACTTTGAGTTGACCTTTGTGCAGTGTGAAAGATTAGGATCTACTTAGTTTCATTCTTCTACATATGGATATACAGTTTTCCCAGCACCATTTTTTAAAAAACTATCTTTTCTCCAGTGTGTGTTGTTGGCCTCTTTGTTAATTATCAGATGATTGTATCTGTGCAAGCTTGTCTCTGTGTCTTCCATTCTATTCCATTGGTCTTTGCATCTATTTTGATGCCAATATACTATTTTTGTTACTATGGTTAGGTAGTATAATTTTAGAACAGGGATTGTGATGTCTCCATAATCAATTCCTCTTGCTCAAGATTGTTTTGAATATTCTGGGTCTTTTATTCTTCCAAATGAATATTAGGACTGTTTTCTTTTCTAGTTTTGTGA
Source organism: Geosciurus inauris (assembly GCA_004024805.1). Lineage (NCBI taxonomy): Eukaryota > Metazoa > Chordata > Mammalia > Rodentia > Sciuridae > Geosciurus > Geosciurus inauris. The sequence continues at coordinate 23,661 of PVHX01021958.1, read as the reverse complement.
ATAATGTACTTGGGATTTTGATGAGGATTGCCTTCAGTCAGTATAACACTTTTGGAAGTATGGCCATTTTTGTAATATTAATTCTGCTTATCCAAGAACACAGGAGGTCTTCCATTTTCTAAGATTTTCAAATTCTTTCTTCAGTGTTCTATAGTTTTCATTATAGAGATCTTTCACCTCCTTGGTCATATTTATTTCCAATTATTTTATTTTGTGTTTTTTTGAATTATTGTGCATACTTTTCTTGATTTATTTCTCAGAAGATTCATATTTGAGTATAGGACAATAATTGATTTATGTATATTGATCTTGTATCCTCCTATTTTGCTGATTTTTTTTGAGTTAGAAGATTTTTGGTGGAATTTTTTGGTTCTTCTATATATAGGATTATGTCATCAACAAAGAGAAACAACTTGACGACTTCTTTTCCTATCTGTATCCCTTTGATTTACTTTTGTTGTCTGATTGCTCTGCTTGAGTTTCAAGAACTATATTGAAGAGTAGTGGTGATAGTGGACCTCCTCATCTTATTCCCAATTTTATAGGAAATTCTTCATTCAACATAATGCTGAGCTGGAGTTTGTCAGGTATAGCCTTACAAAGTTGAGGTAAGTTCCTTTTATCCTTAGGTTCTCCAGTATTTTAAAGATGAATTAGTGTTGCATTTTGTTGAATGTTTTTCTGTGTCTATTTAAATGATTATGTGATTCTTTTCCTAAAATCTATTTATGTGATGAATTACATTTCTTGATGTATATATGTGGAACCAAACTTTCATCCCTGGAATGAAACCAGCTTGGTTATACTGTACTATCTTCTTAATGTGTTTTAAATGAACTTTGTCAATATTTTATCAAGGATTTTTACATCTATGCAAAAATTATGGGTATTGTCTGAAGTTTTAATTCTGTGATGTATCTTTGTCTAATTTAGGTATCAGGGTAATACTGAAATCATAGAATAAATTTGACTTTTTTTCTTCCTTCATAGTTCATGGAATAATTTGAAAGGATTGACATTAGTTGTACATTAAAGGGCAGGTAAAACTTGGCTGAGAATTTATCCTTGGTTTTTCTCTTATGGGAGTTTTTAAATTGCTACTTTAATCTTATGGCTTGATCTTGATTCATTTAAGTGCTCTACATTTTCATGGTTGTTTTCACATAGGTAATATGTGTCTAGAAATTTGTCAACACCTTCTAGATTTTCCAGCTTATTGGAGCATAAATTTTCAAAATAGTTTCTAGTAACCCTCTGAATTTTAGAAGTGTTTGTGTTGATATCTCTTTTTTCATCTCTAATTTTGTTTATTTTTCTTTTTTGCTTAATTTGCATAAGCATTTATCAATACTGTTTAGTTTCAAAGAAAGAACTATTCATTGCATTGATTCTTTGTATGGTTTATTTATTGTCAATGTCATCCATTTCATCTGTGATTTTAGTTTTTCCTGTTTCCTAATTGATTTTGGAATTAGTTTCTTTTTTTTTCTAAGGCCTTAAAGTATAACATTAAATTATTTATTAGGAATCTTTCTATATATTTTTTATTTCTTTTTTGTAATTGGTTCCTTTTAGTTACACATAACAATAAAATTCATTTTGACATAATTATAAAAGTATAGAATATAATTTGTTCTAATCCTATCCCCAGTAGTTTGCCTTTCCCTTCCTTCAGCCTTCCCTCATTCCCTTCACTCTACTGTACTAAACTTCTGCTGTTTACTTACAGTATTTTTTAATTAGTGTCTTGCGGATGCACATGATGGTGGGATTCACTATGGCATATTCATATATGTAGATAGGAAAGTGAGGTTATAATGTAGTAATTCAATGTTATCAACTGTCCTCTTAGAATTTTCTTCATACTATTCCAGAGATTTTGATATGTTGTATCTCTATTCTCATTTGTTTTTAAGTATTTTTTATTTGTATCCTCATTTCTTCTATGATTCATTTCTCATTCAAAATTGTATTATTTAATCTCCAGGTGCTAAAATAGTTCTGTTTTTTATCTTGTTGATTTATACTTTTATTCCATTAGTATTTGATATGATGGAATGCAAGAATTTTGTATTTGCTAAGCTTTGCTTTGTGTCCTAAAATATGAACTATTTAAAAAGTTTCCATGTGCCATTGGGAAGAAAGTAAATTTGCTTTTGATGTATTGCTTGAAAAGGGGGACACAATGTGAGCCCTCTCCACAAGTTGGGGTCTGGAGAGATGGAGAAAGAAGAGGTCCCCAGGGAAGATGATATGGGGTCTCTCTGGATGGTGGTGATCCACAAAGTCACTCACCCAGACCCAGGGTGTAGGTAAAAAATCTGTTCTGCCCCAGTGAGACACAGAAACACTCAGAACGAGAAGCAGGAACACCAGAGTGAGAAGCAGAAAACACCATTTATTCCAGAAAGTACAGAAGCTTAAATACACTCTTGGACCAATCAGGTCCAAAGGTCACAAACAAAGGGGTGCTCTCTGTCAAGAGCATAGTCTACTAGCATAGAATGGAGAAGGATGGAAGGGAGGGGAGGGAAGGTATGAAGAGTGCTCCTACATATACCCTTTTACTTTTATTTGAAATGTCAGTGGGGCCTGTATGACCCATAAACAAGCATGTTGGAGGGCTCTGTGATAGTCTCCTCATGGGAGAGAATCATTATGCTGGATTTTCCAGACTCCTACATGTTGCATATGATGGGAGGGGGGGTTGCTAACGAGGTTGTAATCTGTTTAGGTCATGCTCCTCTGAGCATCTTACCCATCATTGGCTGTCCAACCTGTATGTACGTGCCCCAAAATGAGCTCTCTCCCAATAGAAGGGGTGATGGGGTTGGTAGGGGTTGGAAGGGAAGTAGTTAGGATTGGTCGAAGCTGCAAAGTCTTGTGTCTCCAGTGAAGATGAGGTGGGTGAGCTTCTTACATGTTCTTGAGGGCTGTGATCCATGTGCAGGATTTTTCTTGTGTTCCTGTGATTCCTTAATGATATGAACTGAGAGCTTGTTTAGTTTGACAAAGAAAAGAACCAGAAGAAGGCTTAGAACTGTGAGCCCAATGATAACCCAATTGGATGGATCCAATAGAGTTGATAATTTACTCCACACCTTTTGAAGAATAGGAGGGTCAAAGATAACATTAGCTTTAGTTTAGGAACTCACAGAAGGGGCTTCTTACTTCAGGTGAGGTAGGTTGTCTTCTCGAGAGAGGCTTGGATGAATATTCCTGGCTGGGATCCAAAGGGGCTTAGGCTCTGTGGGCGGGGGAAGCACAAGCATAGCCTCACCCTTGTGTGAGCAGAGGGCCTGGGCCTTTCCATTGAAGGGTTAAGGGGTCTTTCCATCACACCGAGGGAGGAGGGGTAGGAAAAGTAAATGGACCCCAGTGGTCAGATTGCTGCATTGAGGCCTTGTTTGTCAAAATTGAGGTAGTTAAGGGTAAATAAAGCATCCAACAATCTCAAAGAACTTCTCAGTAGAATCAAATTTCTGAAAGCATTTCCTTTAGAGTGTGATTGGTTCTCTCAATGACTGCTTGTCCATGAGGGTTATAGGGAATCCATTTGGTATGAGAAATTCCCTAGAAAGTTAAAAATTTCTTCAATCTGAGGGAGACATAGGCTGGGCCATTGTCTGTTTTGATTGACCATGGGACACCCATGAATAGCATTGCTTGCTTTAGAGCCTTAATCATACGGGTTTCTTTTTCACATGCAAGGGCAGTAGTGTATAATGAGCAGCATAGCCATTGCTCCTTAAGGGAGTGATGGCTTTAGCCATAAACATTTAGCAGATGGTAGGGCTGTTTTTCATTTCTTGTGGCAAGACTTTCCATTGATATTGCTCACAAGGGTTGGCATGATTAGGTTCTCAGAGAGAAAAGGCAAAGTAAGGCCTGTCTGCCTCATGAAGAGGGATGGAAAAAAAGTAATCCCTGATGTCAATGATAGCAATATAGTGATCTATTGGGATGGCTGAGGGGAAAGGAAGGCCACCTTGACATGTGCCCATTTTTTCCATTTTCTTGTTGATATACCTAAGGTTCTGTAACAATCTCCATTTGCCTGATTTTTTTTTTGAATGACAAAAATGGGAGAATTATGAGGGCTAGTTGAAGGCTCAATATGACCTAAAGCTAGTTGCTTGTGGACAAGTTTCTTTAAATGCTGAGAGCTTAGGCTCAAGAATAGGCCATTGCTCCATCCAGTAGGGTGAGGTGTCCAGAGTCACCGTGAGAGCCAAAATCATTAGGGGTGAAAGAGAGATATAACAACTAATATAATGTTTAAATATTAAGGAAAAAACATGGAAAGTATTTACATGGATCAGTTCCTTTATACAAATGCTATAACATGAGAAACACTCAAGACCAAATAGAGTTTTATCATCAAGGTTACACCTAGTAAAACAAAACAACAACAAAACACTATAAAAGGTTCAGAGAATTTGTGGCTATAGAAAACCATAGTGTAAATTGTAGTATATAACTTGGCCCATGTAGAATACAAAAATATTTACTGAAATCAGATATATAATCTAAAGGTAGAAACTTTAAAAACATTAATAGCATTAAGCCAGTGCTATTTATTTGTGTTTCCATTTTTGCTTTTGTTTAAAAGCTGCTGTTTTGACTCAAGGAAAATCTCTAAGACCAACATTCTTAAAAGTATTATCCATTTTTGTCAGATTTATATTTAGTCTTTAGGAAGTGATTTAGCTGGGCAATATAGTTCAAAGTAGTTCTAGGAGAGAGGTTAAATTAATCAGGAATCTGATTTTGAGCTAGTAAGGTTTTTAGGTTAAACAGACAGCAAATTTAAGTGAGAGAAATTACTTATCATTCCAATGACAGTTACAGACATAAAAATGTTAATGTGTAATTATTTATATTTTTATTTCCTATTGACCGGGAGGTATATAATTTGTTCTCCCCAAATAACCATAGAAACCTTGCATATATGGGGTGGGCAAGCAATTGTGCCGTGGGAGGCGTTTATCCCTGACTGAGCGTAGCTGCAGCCAGGGGGCTGTAACATTGGGCAGGGGTTGGACCTGTGTCTCCCTCGCCCATAACATCCCTTTCCCCCAGAGAGTAGGAGGAAGGGAAGAGAGAGGATTTAGGTGCCTCCAAGCCACCTTTATTGGCAGGCTTTCCCAGCTGTCCTGGAGCCAGTTGCGGGGGGGGGGCACAGTGAAAATGCCCTTGGCAGGGGCTGGCCGTGGGCCTGGGGGTGATTCTCTGCAGATCCTGCCTGCTTGCCCTCTGCACCCACCAAAGTGCTTCCCCTCTGGAGGGAAGAGAAGGCAGTAGTGCAGAGAAGAGGAATGCGCAGAGGAGCCAGAAGGAACCGGGGGCGTGAAAAGTCTGCCAATTGTGAGAAGAACAAGGAGAATGTGAGGCAGATCCAAAGTGAAAGCAAGCATTTTTTGTGAAAGCCCCATCGGTTGTCCTCTTTATGTTTGCAGGGAGAGCCGTGGGCGGGGCAGGCAGTGATTCTGGGCCGCCTGTGTCAGGAAGCTCACTGGAGGCAGGGGGTGTGGCCTTGGCTAGAGGAGGTGCCGCCACAGTGCGTTTCGAAATTTTGCTTTTTCTCTGTGAGCGGAAAAAAAAATCGTTTGTGTGGGACGGTTTTATGGCAGTGGTTTTGCTCAGTTCTCCCTGGGAAGGCTCGTGGCACCAAGCAGTTCTCCACTGAGAGTCAGAGAGTTTAAATAGGCGGAGCTGCGTTGGCCAGCAGACACAGGGCGGTCAAGGGGTGGGGCCGTGCAGCACTGTGGCAAGGGCAAGGTCACTTTAAGGATTTGGAACAGTTTTTGCTGGCCAGCATGAATTTGTGCGTTGTCAGCGTCAGTCCAAGAACAAAGTTACTCCCAAGTTGGGGGCAGGTAGGGGCGGAGCCACCTCTGGTGTTTGTGACTATGGCCCGTGTGGGTGGGGCCACCAAAGCTGGCATGCAGAGCCATGGTGCAGGGCTGGCACCTGTGCCGCCACTGCGGTGGGGCCTCGGGGCTGGTGCCTGCCACTCAGACCCACTAAAGGGTGGGCGGGACTAATGCCACTTGGAACCAGGGCTGCTGTGCCTGGTGGATAGAGCCGCAGCAAAAGTGATTTTTTTTTTTTTTTACTTTTCTGTCCTGCCGCTGGCGGAAAGCTGGGTCACTCAGAGTAGTGCTCTGTGCACAGGAGCTTGGAAGTGCTGCAGCTCGCTGTGGGCGGAGGGGCTGTGCGCTCCCAGAGTGGGGCCTGTGCTTTGGGAGAAGGCAAGCTTGGCAAGCAAAGACCCCACAGGGCAGAGCCAATCCAAGAGGCAGAAGGTCCAAGAGGCAGTAGCCGGAGGCCTCTGAGGAGTGGGGAGAGGAAGGCTGGGGAGAAGGTGGAACCAGCTCAAGTAGGTGGACAGCCAAAGAAAGGGGAGAGCCTCCCGAAAGTAGGAGGAAACACTAGAAGAGATAAAAACACAAAAATGTTTAGAACTATAGTTGGAATCACTGGGCTGATCAGATGCTTTGTGACTGCCAGAGGAACCAGGAAGTAGATATTCCCTGACCTAACTTTATCACATAAGGACAAACAAAGAAGACAACGATGAACAGGGCTGGTGTTACCTTCACCAGCAAGACAAACAGGGGAATCACCACCAATTCTTACTGACCGAGGAGGAGTTGAGAAGCCCGTCCCATCTGGGGTGCCATTTATCACTTAAAAGGGGGGTGCCAAGTAGGTCCACTCGACGAGTTGGGGTCCAGAGAGACGGAGAAAGAAGGGGTTTCAGGGAAAGTGATATGGGGTCTCTCTGGATGGTGGCAATCTGCGGAGTCACCCAGACCCCGGGGTGTAGGTAAAAAATCTGCTCTGCCCCAGTGAGACGCAGAAATGCCTAGAGCAAGAAGCAGAAAACATCATTTATTCCAGAAAGTATAGAAGCTTAAATACACTCTTGGACCAATCAGGTCCAAAGGTCACAAACAAAGAGGTGCTCTCTGTCAAGAGCATAGTCTATTAGCATAATGGGGAAAGATGGAAGGGAGGGGTTGAAGGTATTGGAGAGTGCTCCTACATTGATGGATGAAATATTCTATAGATATGTGTTAGGTTCATTTTATTAATATTATTATTTAGTTCTGAAAAATCTTAGATTGTCTGGATGTTTTATCTAATGGTGAGAGAGTTGTGCTGAAATAACCCAGTATTATTGTATTGTGGTCTATTTGAGTTTTTTTTTTTGAGAAAGGTTTGTTTTATGTATGTAGGTACACAAATATTTGGGCATAAATATTTACAATCATTATATTTTATTGTTTGATGATTCTTTTGACCAGTATGAAATAACCTTTTTCTCTTCTGAATAATTTCTCCTGATGTCTAATTTGTCTGACAAAAGAATAGTTACCCATGCTTGTTTTCAATTTCCACTTGCATAGTGTATCTTCTTTCCATCAGCTTCAGCACATGGATGTCATTGTCTATAAGGGCAGTCTCTTGCAAACAACATACGATTGGATCTTATTTTTTAATTCATTCTGTCAATTTGTATCTTTCGGTTGGATAGTTTACACCATTTATATTCAGTGTTGTTATAGAGATTTTTATTTTCTGTCATTTTGATTTATTTCTAATGCTTAATTCTGTCTTCATTCTCTTTTGATTGACTATTTTTCTAGTAAATCCATCCCTACACTGGGTATGATTTCCAGTTTTCATTTCTTCATGAAATATTTCATTCAGTATGTTTTGTAATGCAGACTTAGTGGTTATGAATTCTTTTAGTTTCTGCTTTTAGTGGAATGTTTTTATTTCATCTTTAATTCTGGAGGATAGTTTTGCTGGATATAGTAATTTTATTTGTTACCCATTTCTTTCAATATTTGGTATATATTATTCCAATCCCTCCTGGCTTTTGGGGTCTGGGCTGAAAAACCAATTGAAATCTTAATTGGCTTGCCAATTGTGATTTGTTATTTTTGTATTGTGGCTTTTAAATTTTTAGCCTTATTCTGTATATTAGGCATTTTTATTAAAATGTATATTGGGGATGATTTTTCTTATATTGCTTATTTGGGGTTCTACATATGTCTTGTGTTTGGATTTCCAACTCAAGACTAAGGCTTGGGAAATTTTCTAATATTATTTAATTGAAAAGATTGTGCATTTCTTTAGTTTGTACCTTAATCTGTGCCAATGTGTCTTATATTTGGTCTGTTCATGTTATGCATGATTTCTTAAAAATTCTGTTTGTCATCTCTTAACATCTTTTATTTAGAGTCATCTTTATTTTTAAAATTATATGCTTTGTCTCCAAGGCCTGATAATCTGTCTTCAAAGTGGTCTAATCAATTGGTGATGATTTCAACTGAATTTTTAATTTAATTTATTTGTATCTTTCACTTCCAGAATATCCATTTGGTTCTTTTTCAGAATATCTATCTCATTATTGAAATTATCTTTTAATTCCTGTATTTTATGTTATTTCCTTACATCTTCTTTTAGCTCATTGAAAATGTTAGCCATGAACTTTCTAAATTCTTTCTTTGACATTTTCTCAACTGTGGTGTCAATGAGATCAATTACTGTTGTGGGCTGTTTGGGGTAATTTGTTTCCTTGTTGTTGTTTTTTTTTCATATCATTTGCATGTCTATCCATCTTCTGGGATTCTTATCATTTCTACTTTTATGCAAGGAACTATTTAGTGAGCTTCTTTCTCTTAAGAGAGGTTTTGGCTGGGCCAATACCAGGCATTTTCACTCTGCGTGTATCTTGCACTCTTCCCAGTATCAGTACCACTTTGAGAGAAGATACTAAACACTATTAACTACAATTACTTCAGAGAAAACCCTTATGCTCATTCATCCTTAGGAAAAACATAAATATTAATAATGTTCTCCACAGTTCTTCTAATCTGGGTATGAAATCATAGTAATGTTCTGGAATGGGTTGAGAAATTAGTTATTAAAGAAAATAAAATTATATTTATATTATATAGGAACTGAAAAGGGAAGAGAGAAGAATTGGGCAAAGGGAAAGAAGAAAAATAATAGTAAAGAATAATGTAGGCTGGGATTGTAGCTCAGCGGTAGAGCGCTTGCCTTGCATGCGTGAGGCCCCGGGTTCGATCCTCAGCACCACGTACAAAGCAATAAAATAAAGACATTGTGTCCATCTACAACTAAAAAAATATATATAAAAAAAAAAAAAGAATAATGTAAACCAAGGTAAAAAGAATAAAAATATGGGTGTGCAGATTGTAGGCAGAAGCAAGTAATCCAAAAAGGAGAAGAAAGATTAAGAGAAGCAAGTGTAAACCTGGGCTAGGAAAACAAAGATACAATGACATCAGTTAATGCTTTAAAACATTAGAAGAAATGCAGTTAAATGGTTGGGGGCACTATATTGAATAATAGGGGAACAACTATTAATTCAAAATGAGTATTCTTATATGTAAGATCAAAATTGATGTTAGAGCTTTTTATAATAATCCACATCTAGGTGGAGAAATTTCTTATTGAGTCTTCCTTGTTTGAATTTCATCAGGATTTGGAACCTTTAGAAGATTCGCACCACTCTTTAGCTTTACCTGCATGTTTCCCTGAATGTGGAGGCAGTGATTACACCAGCTTATCTCTAATAAAATTCTAAGAGGCCCTCTCTAATCATTGGTGTGTCTGTGTACCTACTAGCTTTCTTTTGGGTTCAAGGAGATTATCCCTCATTGTAACTTGGAGGCCTAGTTACTCTTTGTTAGAGGATGTAGAATTGTGACTCCTTCAAGAGAAGTCCATGTATTCAATGGTGTCAAATCCAGTGTGGGCTACTTTTGTATATTTTGGAGCATGTTGAGTGTGGTAGTTTACCTTTAAGGTAGAGATATGAACTCTGTTTGATGTGGTGCTGAAGTGGCCCAAGGAACTAGTGGTTGTGTGACTGCTGCCCTCTCTGGAGTGCACAGATCACAATTCCCACAAGGTGGCTGGTAGCTGTGGGCTTATTCTCTGTAAGCCCCCTTGTGGGGTGTACTGACATTTTGTATGTGCTATGTTCTTCATGGGCTGCTTGAGGTTATACTCAAGAATTGTCCTCAGTGGGTCTGTGCATCTGAATGAGAATTGAGTTAACTGAAAACTCTAGGATTTACAGTTGTACATCCTCCTAGAAATGCTGGGCCCCAGGAGCTACATCCCTGGTTGCTATTGATTTCTCACCAGCTGATTCATTCTTGTGAGCCCAGGGTCCTAGGTCTGTATGTTTGCAAGATTCTTTGTTGCATCTGCTGGCTGTTTTTGTTAGGTTTATGTACACAGGATGCAGGACTCAGGGCTGTCATGATAATTACTGTGGGAGCTCTGTACCCATCCAACTACGTGGGGCATTTTTTAAGTGGCATAGAGCTTGGTGGCTGTCTGCAACTATGGTACCTATGATTTCAGGCTCTTTGTGGTCTATCTATGGTGCAGAAAATGGACCTTCATCCTGGCTAATGTAGATCCCCAGTGTACTATCCCTGTGACTGGGATATAGTTGGTTGGCCTGCCTGCATATGAGTTTCTACTGTCCATGATAGTGAATCATGGATGCCCACTTTCTTCCATTGGGAATTTTTTGAAATAGCACTATATAAGCACTTGGTGGTTGTTTGCAACTGTGAGTGTAGCCCATAGGCAACATATAACCCTCCCATGCTGACTGGTTTCAGCATGGTTATACCTGTCACTGTGATGGGGGCAGGATATCATTTGGCCAGTCTGCCTGAGCTCCTGGGGAGTCCATGTGGAGTGCCAGATTAGAATTAGCATTCCCTGGGAGTGATTATTAGTTCTTAGGTCATCTCAAGCTGACTCCCTTTGTCTGTGGTGAGGCAGAGGCGTTTTCATTAACTTTCAGCTAACAGCAATCCCTCTAAATGGCCCTTCTAGATAAATGACTGAGACAAACCATTTCAGAGGTATTCTCACTGGTAATTTGCTACTCTCTTAAGATAGGGAGATGCTGTTTTGGTTAAATTTCTTCTAAGGAGGTTGACAAACTGTGGACTCTACCAAAAGTATGCCCTGCCCAGCATAGTTTTCAGTCCACAATTTGGGTTAATCTACTTGATTTCCTTCACTGTATTTGTTGCTCCCATATTGTTTTAGCTTGGTCTGATTTTCTTTCCTACTGTTTTTAAGGAAGTAAGCTTATGGGCTTTTCCTCTTTCTTTTGGTTACCTCTCCCCTAACCTCACCCTGGTCAGGGTTTGGAGTCAAGGAATTCTGTCCTTATCTTCTGTTCTGGTAACCAAACTCCACATCCTTCCAAGTGTCAAGTTGTCCAATATTGAGCTTCAGAAAATTTATTGTGTTACACACCTCTCCTTTCTCTGTGAAGGGGTGGAGGATTGTTGCCTAGATCTGCTCCACACATCTTCTCAGATTCATGAAAAATTTTTCAAGTGCTTTTGGGCCATTGTTTTACTCATGCATTGATTATCCATTTCTTATCTTTGGAGGGATTGGTGTTTATTTATTTATTGCTAGTCGTTTTCAATACTAAAATATGAAGCCATTTTTATTGTTTATTATTTATTTCTGTTTATTATTTATTATTTTAGTCTTTTTCTAAGATATTTGGCTTTAAATTTGTGTTTATATATATAAATGTGTTTATATGTATTATAAATTTGTGATATATTTATATATTTACCCTACCTTCAATTTCTTGAAAAAAAATTACAAAGAATAATCTTTATATATTTAATCACTTTTGTAAAGTAAACTTGCTCCATCCAATAATTCATTTGCTACCTTATAGTTGCCTTTGTTTTGTACTGCATCCCGCTAGCAGATCCAAGTACCATCTTCACTGTGTCACCCTACATCATATGGCCTTGGTTACCCTGAAGTATATCCAGGCATACTGGGATAGTAGTCACAGGATGATGATAAGTTAGTTTGATATAAATCAAATAGAGCCAAACTTGATGTCCACATGTTCTAAGGTGGGCCTGAATGAGAACTGCCTTAGCTCCTATGACAATAAGAGCATCTTGAAAGCATAAAGTTAACTGTTTTTCTTTTGTTCTTCTTAGATATACATAATAGCAGAGTGTATTTTGATATATTATACATACATGTGGAGTATAACTTCACATTTTTGTGGTTTTACATGATGTGGAGCTATACTGATCATATATTCATATATGAACGTAGGAAAGTTATGTCTAATTCATTCTACTGTCTTTCCTATTCCCATCTCCCACTTACTTGTATTCCCCTTTGTCTAATCCACTGAATTTCTACCCCCTCCCCCATTGTGTGTTAGTATCCACATACCAGGGAGAATTTTTGGGACTGGCTTATTTCAGGTTTTTGGGACTGGCTTATTTCACTTAGCATGATAGTCTCCAGTTCTATCCATTTACTGTAAAATGCCATTATTTTATTCTTCTTTATGGCTGGATAATATTCCATTGTGTATATATACCATATTTTATTTATCCATTCATCTGCTGAGGGGCACCTAGGTTGGTTCCATGATTTAACTATGTGAATTTGGCTGCTATAAACATTGATGTGGCCACATCCCTGTAATATGCTGATTTTAAATCCTTAGGGTATAAACTGAGGCGTGGGATAGCTAGGTCAAATGGTAGTTCCATTCCAAGTTTTCTGAGGAAAGTTAATCTTTCCTTATGGATCAGTTTTTAAATATTTTTTAAATAGGGTACCATAAAAATCTATCACTTTTGTTCATAAAAAATTATATTGTTTGGTTTAGACATTCACATAACTGATTCATTTCATTCTCCCCAGTTCTTGAAATGTGGTAACATACACATGAAACTTAGTGTCTTAGCCAATTATAAATATATAGCTCAATACTGTTAATTCATAATGTTGTATAAACATCACCACAATTCATCTACAGAATGTTTTTGATCATGTAAAATTAAAACTCCGTATGTTAACTTTTCATTCTTCTGACCCCCACTCTAGCCACCAACCTTTAGCAATCAACATTCTACTTTCTATGGTTTTGACTCTAAGGTACTCTAAATACCTTGTGTAAGAGAGTTAACACAATATTTGTCTATTTGCAACTGGCTTATTACATTTAGCGTAATTTCTGAAGTTTCATCCATGTTGTAGTATTTATCAGGATTTCTTCCATTTTTGAATGGTAAAAAATATTCCATAATGGTATATAATGAAATAGTTGGCTAAAAGGTCCTGGAGCTTGGGGGAGGCAAGACAAGTTCACTACATTTGGAATCACCTTGTCATTTCCTTCCTTTTCCTTTCTTTGAGGATATTAATATTTCCCATTGTTAAAAAATTGTGGTTTCACTAAATTCAAACCTTGGTATGCTTTCTTTGAGTCTAATACTTTGGTTCCAAATCAAATCAAAATTTGTGAGGTTTTTGTAGAAATACTGGGTCCTTTTCACCAAACTCCCCATTGATCTCTACCTTGCAAGGTTAGGTATCTGGGGTGCAAGATGGAATTTGAAATGAGGGCTCTTCCACCATTTCTCTACTCTTCTCCTCTCCTCTGTGTTTTCCCTAAAGTATATCTTTCCCCTCTCTCTCCCCTCACATGAATACTGAATAAAATATGTTCCATTACCATCTACTTTATAGTTTCTTAAACATTTCTCAATGATTCCAGCCTATTGTCTCAATTCATGTGTGTCTTGGTTTTTAAAGTTATGGGGATAGCCCCTGAAACCCAATTTTAAGTTCATAATGGAGAAGAAAATAAAATCAACTGGAGATAGTTATTCACATGCCTCAGATGAATTTCATCCATCCAGATTTTTAACTATGCTCTAGTGTTACTTTGTGGCTGTTTTTGTTCCCCCATCCTCCATACAATCACATAAGCCTATTAACATTGTGGTTATTGAATTTTAATCTTAGTGTTCTAAGATACACCCAGTTTTGCTTTTGTGGAGCTTATATTCCTCATTTATAAAGTAAAGATACTTATACAAAACTCATAATGTTGAAATATAATCACAATGAAATACTATACATGAAGCATTACTATAATGCCTTACAATATATATGTGTTTATATATGTGGCAATTTAAGAAAAGTAATTTTTTATTACTGTGACCATATTTGGTGTGTGCTTAAATGAGATTCTCTGATAAACAAAATTTACCAAATCCAAAAGCATAATTCTAAGATATAGCACCTTTAATGATGAAAAGCTTATAATGTGCATTACACGGAGACACAGTTCCATTGTTGGCAAGCATTAAAAACAATATGCTGATTTTGCTTTCAAACATGAAAATTATATTGAAAAAATACATGGTATGATTAAGACATCTCAAAATCCTTGAACATATACAATATGATATTGAAAATATATCTTTCCTATTAGCAGATAATAATTTTCAAATCTATTTCATCTTCATCAACTGATCTGTTCATATCCATTTCCTGAAAACATTCTATTTGTTACAATTATCCTTTGGATTGTGTCTTACTCTCTCACTATTTAGTCAGTCTTCCTATTTCTAAATACTACTCTTGATATCTCACTCTCATTTCCTTTTTTCTCTGTTATCATCTGAAATCTAAATAAGGCATTCCTTTTTATAGTCCTTGACCACATTGCTTCTCCCTCTATGTTAAAGACAGATAGAGCAGTAAAGCACAGGTTTCCTTGTTTGGCCAAGTATATGAATTTTATTTACATTTCCTTTCTTCTAAAAATTCTCTCACAATTGCCAAATAATATCCATTGTATTTTCCAAACTTCTTTCTAATGTTAACTCTAAGGAGTACTTCCCAGAATGTGGTGAAATTTAGTTAACCATATTTATTGCAGCTGTATGTATACACACTGGTACATTGACAAGAAGACAATTATTCAGGCAGCATAATGTCAGTGATAACAGGCAGGAAAATCTTTGATATTTGCCCCCTAAATTTATTCAAAATTTGCATAAATATGAATTAGGACGACAGGATCCTTGGACTTCAACACAGACATTCTGGAGAACAGTTTCCCACTTCCCTGTAAAAAGGGGGACAGTGTGCCTTTGCAGTGTTCTAGAGTCTCTGTGGTCTCTCTGACATCCTTTATTCTTTCCTAAACACTCCCCAAAGTGCCTAGAACAAAGTGCATTCATCACCAAGAGTTTACTTGAAGATTGATACCTTACCTATTCTCTGTCGTATGCATGTTCCATGAAGTCAAACTAAAGAAGAAAAATATGAAAAGTATGTTTTCTCTTTCCTATCAAATCAGAGGTCTTTGATTAAATATTTTGTGAGAGTTTCACGAATTTTATTTCAGAATATTCACCAGTACTTTCTCCTGGGCTTATGGTTTTGAATTTTGCATTTCCGTTGTGAAGACTTTCTTGAGCCTTATGATAAATGCAAAGTTCTATATCATATATTCATCACAGATTCAGATTTTCTTTCTGCCTACAAAACAATTTTATCACTACCTCACAGATCTGCTTGGTCTTCACTCCGTAGACAATTGGATTCAAGGTGGGAGGCAGCAACAAATAGAGGTTGGCTATAAAAATGTGAACATGGTGAGGTATAGTGCGTCCCCCAAAGCGGTGAGTGAAGAAGTTGAAGAAGGCTGGGACATAGGTGATGATGATAGCACAAATGTGTGATGTACAGGTACTGAAGGCTTTGTGGCGAGCATCTGCCGATGACAGATTAACTACAGCACGGATAATCATGGTGTAAGATATGGTGATACAGAGGATATCAAAGCCCCCAATCAATATAACAGTTAGGAGACCATAGAGAGCATTAGTCCTGATATTGCCACAAGATAATTTGGCCATAGACATATGGTCACAATAGGTGTGTTGGATAAGGTTACCCCTGCAGTAGGGAAGACGCTTGATCAGGAAAGTAAATGGGATTGTGAGCAACACACTTCTGATGAAGGTGGCAAACCAAACCTTGGTAATGGCAGTATTGGTAAGTATGGTGGAATAGCGTAAAGGGTAGCAAATAGCCACATAGCGGTCCAGAGCCATGAGCATGAGCATGCCAGATTCCGTTATTGTCCACATGTGGATGAAAAACATTTGTACAAGGCAGGCATTAAAGTCGATCTCTTTGAGACTGAACCAAAAGATACATAACATATTGGGGACAAAGGAAGTGCACGCAGAAACATCAGTAAAGGACAGCAAGGCTATGAAGTAGTACATGGGTCGGTGCAGAGTGTCCTCCTGGCTGATGAGATAGATAAGTCCGCAGTTCCCCACTACAGCAAGGATGTACATAAAGCAGAATGGCAAGGAGATCCAAATGTGTGCAGCTTCCAGCCCAGGAATCCCATTGAGAATAAAGTATCTTGGTGTCAGGCTGGAGCTGTTGGCCTCACCCATGGTGGTCAGTTAAAAACAGGTTACTTTCTGTGCCAATAAAGGCATCCTGTACAAGAAGGGAACAGTGAGATTATTTTGCTCCAAAGACAAAACATGAACATGCATTTTACACAATATATATAATAAATTTAGAGGGAATTTTAGACCCAGACTATGTTCTTTGATCCTTCTGAGTGCTCTTAAGCCTGCTACTAAATCAAAACAATGTACATATGGTGCAAAAATAGTGCCAAAGCCCTGGCATGGCAGATATCATACTGGATACTGTTTATATGCACCTGCTCATGTTCTTACATCAATCACAAATGCTTGATTTTGCCCCCTAAATCCATTTCCAAATTATGGATTGATTTTAAATAACATTAATTATCTTAATTATCCGCAAAATTTCACTTCTTCCAAGGAGTTCTCTCACTTGAATCCACTGGGTTTCACTCCATTAATTATGTGAGCACCTACTTAATACACAAATCTATTATGTGGCTCAGTTTGGTTTGTTTACACATGTAAGTCTGGATTTTCCAAAAGAGAATAATCAGAGAGAGAAAGCACAAAGGGGCAAAATCAAATAATTACTTACAATTTATGAAGCTTGGTCATGTGCATTTTGCAGAATATTTCTAATTGTTTCTTGCTGATAAAATATGAAGAATTTTCATAATATTTATATTTAATCAATGATGTTATTAAGCTTTAATTACTTTTCTTACTTCCTGTTCTTTTCAAATCTCTGTAGATAAAAATGATATATATAAATATTATTAATATAATTTTTATATACTTAATCATGAAATATATAGTTATTAATCCATCTGTATAAAATGTATTATAATAATTTGTCTTCTTTTTGCAAATGATTTTTATTCTCCAAATAACCAGAGACAATTATGTTCAGTAGGGTATAATCCTTATTTTATTAGTCTATTTTTTGAGAATGTTTAGCTTGCCATCTTTCTTCTTTATTTTCAGATTTTATCTTTTAAAATTTTCTTGATTAAAATCATCAGACTTTTACATCCTTATTCAGAAAATTCTTCTTTACTTTACATTTAAATATTTTCATAGTTATTTATTATTTTAGATTATCAACCTGATTTACCCATTTTCCATAGACCTGCATATTTTATTGTAATTTCACAATCATTTTTTATTTACATCATTTAATATTTTAATCTCCCTCATATAACAGCTATTTCCTAATTTTTGTTGCTTTTCTCTCTCCTCTCTGGTAGTATTTAGCTTATAGTTTCTTTATATTTTTTTTCTTTAGCCAGTAGGTTGAATCCATGGAGAAGTTTTCAAAATGGTAGTATATAAGTAATCTAAAGTATAAAAAAGATAAGATGAAATCTGGAAAGCAGGAAAAGATTATAAACTAGTACCTTTAAAGCATCTTCCTCAATTGTAAAATGTTTTTAGCATTAAGTAAATTATGAAAATTTTCAATAAAACGTGGAATATAGAAGACAAAGTACATAGTATTATAATTATTTTTAATTCTATGAGCATGATTTTACTCTATAAAATAAATGTAAGTAAAATTTCATTGGGTCATTTCTTCATCCCTCATTGTGTCATTCTGTCTCCTTCAGAACAAAAAACTAACATCTGTTGTTTGTTTACAAACTCCTATACAATTAGCAGCTTTTAAATCTCTGTGTCCCAAATATCCTAACTCTGACACTCTCAGTCCAGCTTTACCTCCTGAGGTGTCTCAAACTCAGCAAATGTGTGCGCTTAGGACATTTCCACTGGCCATTTTCACTGCTTTCTGTGTTCTCCCTAAGATATGACCACAACACATACCTTCCACAGTTTCATGTCTCTGCTCAGTGTCATCCTCAAAGCAAAGCTTTCACACCTCCTAATTTAAAACTACAATTCCCAGACCCCCACCCATCTTGGCATAACATCTCACTTTACAGACTTTCTGTACTCCACAGACATTAGTAGTGCCTGTTGCCCCTCAACCAGATTGAAAAATCTGTATGCACAGCAACTTCTGTCTACTTTGTTCACTGCTATATCTCAGCACAAGAAAAATAATGTATGATGAATGAATGGATCAACTAATTCCAAATCCTCCTTTTTGGTTGGTCCTCTTATTTGTGTATAAACATCATAACAAATTAGTGTTAAACATTGAAAAATAAGACTGTATCTGGAAGAAGGCAAACGATTTCAAGAGGTTTTTCAGACCAGTATGTCCCCTTTCCTGGTCTTCCCTCCCCTGTTCCCTCTGGTAATCATCACTCTACTCTCTACTTCCTCATGTTAAACTCTTTTAGGTTCCACTTATAAGTGCAAGAATCCAATGTTGATCTTTCTTGGTATTGCTTATTTAATTACCGTAATGTCCTCTAGGTTCATCCATGCTGTTCCAATAACAAAAATTCCTGCATTTTAAAGACTGAATAGTAATTCATTGTGTACATATACTGCATTTTTAAAAGTCCATTTGTCCATCAATGGGCACCTCAGTTGTTGCCACATCTTGACTCTTATGAAAAATGCTATAATGAACATGGGAATGTTTTGAACACTATTTTGTGCTGCCCAAGAAACAAGCAGTTTATTGCTACACCTAAATAATACTTAAGACCAGGTACGGAGAATTGAACGTTCATAATACATAATTTTACTTAAATACATTAAAATATCTCCCAACCTTTACAGTATTGCCACAATCCCTTCTCCACCACTCAAATTCTGTAAAACATTGTAAACAAGAAGTATTGAAAAATAACTAAATGGACTTTCAAATCAAATAGAGTACTATTGTAAGTCACTGCAAATATTTGCATTTCAATGCTCTCTGTGCACATGATGAAGAAATAGTACTGTAAGTCAGCCATTTGAGCATTTTCCAGCAATACACATTCTGAAGTCATTTATTTTTAAACCTCATTTTAGTATGATAAACCAATAATTGTGAGATAAAGTTGATACTTTTCATTGAAAGACATTTATTTTCACTTTTAGTTATCATTAAAATATACATTCGCCATCAACATCACATATTAGATGTCTTAAGAAACACAAAAATTTAATTACCAATTAGCATTATTTTTGAAAATTGAGAAAGTACAATGATGACAACCTGGCTTTCATAGATTAGGTGTATTCATTACATTGCTAATATATCACAATTTTAACATGTTCTATAGTTATGTCAAATTTGCTTATGAAAAATATCTATACATATTTGACATGCACTAAAATAATAAGTTTTCATTACAAAATGAAAGAATAAAAACTAAATGAAATAAGAGTTAGTTAGAAATTGGGAAGTGCATATAGTAGATGCATAAAAATGTGCTCTTTGTATTATTTTACATACCCTAAGGGCATATACACAATGAACAGAAAAAGTTACACAAAAGGAGATTTGGGTTCAAATAATGTTGTTCATTTATGCAGATAAAGTATCATAGGAAGATAATGAGATCTCTGTCATAGATGTGTTTCAGCAAAGAGAAAATGTCAAGAAGTTGAGCTACAGGATCACTAAAATTCCTTACAACTCTTGAACTGATTCATTTTCATTGGTAGATATCTTACCACTTCCCACAGAAGACTCCTCCATCTATGTAGAGCAGAGAATTTTTCCTATTATTATACAGAAAATTTCTTGAAAACAAGAAAGATGTTTGCCTGTACACATCAGCATCATGGTGCCTTTTTCCTCCAGTACCTAAACAGCATTTGATTTCCCTCCTTCATGTCCCTTCTCAAAGCAATTTGCAGAATTCTAAAGAGAGATAATTCAGAATCTTCTTTATTCAACTTCCCTCTGATTCAAATACCTTTTACTTAGTAGCACTTTTTTGCATTTTATGCTTGTTTTCTTCTGTATCATCTAAGCTCACTGTGATGCCAGGCATTTTTAAATATCCACACATGACTAATACTACAGAGAAATAATCATGCTATATTAATTGGGAAGCCTATATATAACAATCTTGTCTCTGGGTATTTTATGAGCAAAAGGAAAAAATTATGATTCCACATTTAAAGGTCCCATAGATTTCTGATGCAGAGGAGACACATTTAGCTTTGTGAAAACAAGACCCACATGTTGAATACAGTGTAACTCACAATAGCCAAATTATGGAACCAGGCCAGATGCCTGTGAACAGTTGCATGGGTGAAAAAAATGTGATCTATATACAAAAAAGAGTTTTACTCAGCCATGAAGAATGAAATTATGACATCTACTAGTAAATGGATGGAACTAGAGAACATCATCATAAGTGAAAAAAGCCATACTCAAAGTTAAGGGTCAAATGTTTTCTCTGATATGCAGAAGCTACAGCAAAAAAAATGAGATGATAGAGTGTTATGAAAATAGAGGGGAAATCAATGAAGTAGAGGAAAGGAACTGAGGGAAAAGGAGGAGAGAATGGAAAAAGGGACAAACTGCAGAATGAAATAAACCAAATTATGCTATGTATATATATATGAATATACCACAGGAAATTCCACCTTTAAGTATCTGTACTCAGCATCAATTTAAAAAAGCAATAAATAAATAGAAGGAAGATCAACAGAACAGAGGAACAAGAATAATTTTCATCCAGAATATACAAATAATTTTTCCAACAATAATAGCAAAGCCTTGCTTAAACATGGAAAAATATTTGAATAGACAGTTCACCAGAAAAGCATACTTGAGATAACTAATCTTTCACCACTTCTATTCAACATAGTCCTTGAAACCCTAGCCAGAGAAATTAGACAAAAGAAAGAATGAAGGGATTATAATAGGGAAAGAAGAGCTCAAACTATCCCTATTTGCTGATAACATATTCTGTATTTGGAAGACCCAAAAATCTTTACTAGAAAGCTTATAAATTCATGGATAAATTCAGCAAAGTAGGAGGATATAAAATGAACACCAATGAATTAACAGAATTTCTATACACCAAGGATATATCATCTAAAAGAGTAATCAGGAAAATAATCCCCTTTAAACATCCTCAAAAACTAAAATAAAATATTTGGTAATCAACATGACAAAAAAATGGGAAATAGCTCTATAATGAAAACTACAAAACACTAAAGAAGTAATTGAAGAAGACCTCAGAAAATGGACAGATCTTTCATGTTCCTGGGTGGGTAAAATTAATATTATCAAAATGGCCATACTACAAAAAGTGTTATTCAGATTTAATGCATTTTTTATTAAGATCCCAATAATGTTCTTCACAGAACTAGAAAAGGCAATCATAAAATCCATTTGGAAAAATAAGAGGCCAGAATAGCTAAAGTAATCCTTAGCACAAAAAAGTGCTACAGGAGTCAGCTAAGTACAAGAACTTAAATTATACAACAGAGCTATAGTAACAAAAACAGACATGAAGACCAATGAAACACAATAGAAGGCACAGAGACACACCCACATAAATACAATTATACTACACAAAGGCACCATAAACATACATTGGGTAAAAGATAGCTTCTTCAACAAATGGTACTGGTAAAACTGGAAATCCATATGTATAGAAAGAAATTGAACCCTTATATCTTTCCCTGCACAAAACTCAACTCTAAGTGGATCAAGGACCTAGGCAATAGACCTGAGAAGAGACCCTGCACTTACTAGAAGAAAAAGTAAGCCCAACTCTCCAGCATGTTGACTTAAGAACCGACTTCCTCAATATGACTACTAAAGCTCAAGAAGTAAAATCAAGAATCAATAAATGGGGATGGTATCAAATTGAAAAGCTTCTTCACAGCGAAGGAATCAAGAATGTGAACAGAGATCCTGCAGAATGGGAGAAAATCTTTAGCATACACACTTCAGATAAGGCATATACAGGATATACAAAGAACTCAAAAACCTTGACACCAGAAAAATAAACAACACAATCAATAAATGGGCAAAGGAAGTGAACAATCACTTCACAGAGGAAATATGAATGGTCAATAAATATATAAAAAAGTGTTCAACATCTCTAGCAAATAGAAAAATGCAAATTAAAACTATATTTATATTCCATTTCATTCCAGTAAGAATGACAATTATAAAAAATACAAGCAAAAATAAATATTGGTGAGGATGTGTGGAAAAAGGAACTCTCATATGTTGTAGGTAGGACTACAAATTGGTGCAACCACTATGGAAAGCAGTATGGAGATTTCTAAGAAAACATAGAATGGAGCCACTATTTGACCCAGTTATCCCACTCCTTCGTCTATACCCAAAGGACTTAAAAACAGCATACTGCAGTGATGCAACCTCATGTATGTTTATGGCAACTCAATTGCCAAAAGCCAAGCTATGGAAACCACCTAGGTGTCCTTCAATGGGTGAATGGATAAGGAAAATGTGATATATATACACAATGGAACAGTACTCAGCCATAAAGAAGAATGAAATTACAGCAAGAGGATTGCAAATTCAAAGCCAGCCTCAACAATTTAACAATGCCCAGAGCAACTTAGTGAGAAACTGTCTCTTAATAAAATTTAAAAATTTTAAAAATACTCTTGGATGTATTCAGTGATTGAACACCTCTGGACTCAATTCCTAATACAAAATAAAAAAATCTAAAACTAGTAATGGAACCACCATACCACTATATGACCCAGCTATTCCACTCCTCAGTATATATCCAAAAGATCTAATATCAGCATGCTACAGGAATAAAGCCACATCACTTTTTATAAAATCAATACAGTTCACCATACCCCAGCTGTGGAACCAACCTAAGTGCCTTTCAACAGATGAATGGATAAAGAAAATATGATATATATGGAGTATTAATTATACATAATGAAGTAGTACCTAGCATAAAGAAGGAAATTAGGGCATTTGCTGGTAAATGGATGAAACTGAAACCTATCATGCTAAGTGACATAAACTATACCCCAAAAGTCTAAAGTTGAATGTTTTCTCTGATCTGTTGAAGCTAGTCCAAAATAAGGGAAGAGAAATAGAGAGAAGGTGGGAGGATTCCATCAAAACAAAATAAAGATTAGTTGAGTAGATGAAGAGAATTTAGGGGGAGAGTGGAGAGATGGGGTAAGGGAAGAACAGTGGAATGAATCTGAACTAAATTTTCTATGTACATATATGAATATATCAAAATGATTCTCATTATTGTATATATCCAGAAGACACTAATTTAAGAAATTTTTTTTTAAACTGTAAAGGTTGGGTATGGTGGTACATGCCTGTAATCCTAGCAACTCTGAAGATTGAGGCAGGAGGAGTTGAAGTTCAAGAAAAGCCTCAGCAATTGAATGAGGCCCTAAGCAACTTAGTGAGACCCTATGTCAAAATGAAAAATAAAAGGGGCTGGGGATGTAG
>PVHX01021957.1:0-28602 GCA_004024805.1 Geosciurus inauris | reverse complement strand
GTGTTCATTTCCACTGTCATAAAATTTCAGGGAAAATTTAAAATGATATTTTGGCGTATAAGACTGGAGCAAAGTAGAAGTCTTGAACGCATGCTATGTGAGTTCTGGAGGCCTCACACAAAATAATTCATTGGCTCTCTGCAAGCCTATTCATTCAAGTTAGACTTTCGCCTGGTGCATAAGCTGCTGCTCTTGCTGCTAATTTGCAGGGAAGCAATTGCAGAGCCTGTCTGCTTGCATGTCCCTGAACCTATTCTCTTGCCTTAAGGGATATGGTCTCCCTGTCTGATTACTTTGTTGCTTCCCATATTTATTATGGTGAAAAACAAAACCACACATTTAAAAAATTACTTTCAACATTTAGCTCCAATATTTGAAACTGAAAGAGTGGATCAGCCTTCCCACCTTCTGCAGATCCAAGCAGCTCTATGTATGCTGAAGTTCTTCCATCTGGAAGGAATGAGGATTTGAAATGTGTAATCTCACTGAACAATTGTACTGCCAGTCAAATTGTGTGGAGGATCACTTAAAACGTCATGAATTGGAATACCTATGAATGTTCTTAAGATATTTAAAGCATATCTTTCTAGAAATTGTTGTTGAGATCCTTTTCATCCACTTATCTGTTGTCTACTGCAAATGCCCTTGAAACTCTACTCCCTCCCTTTCTTGTTTGGAGGTTCTGGTTGGCTCTCCCTGGTGGCATGCAGAGTTATGTACCTGAAAACTCTTCCCACTGACAAAAAATCTCTCCTTGATCAAACTTTGGTTAGGCTCTTCTGAGCTCTTGTATGAACTCCTATGTCCTTCCTTGTGGCATTCAGTTCTAGTAAGAATCTTGCTATCTTAGTTTAACCAACAACCCCATCCTTGATATCTGATCAGGTTCCTCATCTTCTATTTCCCGCTCCAGGTAATGACTTATCACTCTAGCCTGCCTTCAGAAAGAATCTTATTAGGTCCATTGAGTTTGGAATACTCCCTTTATTCCTGTTACTACCTCTTAGTAACATTCCATCCATTGACTCCTACCCTGCTCCATGGCTATAAATTCCCACTTTCCTTGTTACATTTGAACTTGAGCCCAACCACTGTCCCCAACTGTAAAACCCCATGATAGTAGAACCAATTGAATAGAGCCTGTCTTACCAATCTTTAAAAGGTATCATTTAATATTTTTTTTAAACAACCACAGGTTCTGCACTTAGAGGGCCCCCTGCTCTACTTATTGGATTTAATGCTTTACTGTTGCCCTTCGGAAATGATGAAATATTATCTTTGTACTTGTGTTTTGCAAGTGAAATCTGACACAGCTGTGGCCCCTGTGCCTGTGTGAGGATCGGTGCACAACATCAGTCCCAGGTTCCCTGCGGCTGCCTTGCTCACATGCTGCATTTGCAATGCTCTGCTGGTGGTACCATGTGCTGTGGGACCGAAAAGGACTCAAAGCTTGCATAGAGGGAGCATGTTGTCTTGATGATGGAGTTTGCAGTTTGCCCGTGGCTCCAAGAGACCATGCTTTCTCTTCCAAACTTACTCGCTTTGAGTGAAGAAGGCAAACCTTCTAAGAAACATGAATGATCAAGGAATTCTATCATCTCCTCTTTGACTCATGTTCCTCCCTCATGGCAGCCAACCACTCAAGTTGAAAATGATGGAAAGAAAGGGAAAGTTCCAGCACCATAGTTCTATTCCCTTTTAGATCTTTTTTACTCAGTAAGAGAATGTTGGTAGAATATTGCATACCAAAAAGTGAAAGAAAAACAGTTGGAAAAAAAAAATAACGGTTGTGCAATGTGTCCTCTGTGCTGGCAAAAAGGCCATGTATATGTCCGCATGGCTGTGAAATATGATCTCTCATCATTTCAGGGATTCTCCATACAAATTAAATGCTGTAATGTTTGCATTAAATCTGCAACAGCACAAGTTAAATATCAATTGTAGAATCATGCTAAGAACTTAAAATTTTATTTTTACTTATAATTGCATTAAATTTTAAGTAGAGAGAAAGACTATGTAAGAAAGGGAGAAGTCTTGGTATTTTTTTAATACTTTTAATGGCATCTTTTCCACTGCTTCTTCAACAGCAGGTCCTGTATACTGGGCATTTTGAATTACGCAGACATGACCTATCTCAGACAGCCACTGAGGTAATGAAATGATCATGCATATGAAGGGCCCAAGTGCAAGAGGGCAGCAACAAATCCTCCCCTGCTGCTCTCTGGCTTTACTTCACCTCCCTGCCTTCCTGCTTTCCTCAGGCCTGCAGACTTTTCCACTCTAATCAATTATTTCAGATATCACTGTAATTGATACTCCAAAGCAGAAATCTGATCACAGCAAACCTCGTTTAAAAGCCATCATTGCTTGCTGGCTGCAGGAGAACAAACCCAAGGCTTTTGCAGAGCATGCTCGGTTTGGAGGATCTGCTTGGCCTACTTGAGGAGCCACTCTGAGCCACCTGCCGTAGAGGACACTGAACGAGGCTCTGTATCCTCTGACTTCACAGCAGCTCATCACTGACTGAGACATACTGGGATAATTTGTTTTTCAGTGTTTGTCTCCGCCAAACCATGAGCTCCTTGAAGACAGAGACCAAACAGTGTTCAGCTTTGGAATCCATGGTATGCAACTCTCTGACTGCTAATCATAAAACATGTGCTCACAGGTGGGAGTCAGCAGTCAGTAGGATGCAGGGCTTCCTCTTCATGTTCAAAGTGGATCTTTTATTGCACTGGAGGTTGTCTTCTTTACAAGTGCACTGTGACGAAAAGGAACTTTTACATGTTACTGTACTTGTGTCATGAAGCATCACGCAGCTAATGAAGCAAACTCCTGAGTGAATATTGGATTTGTACCACCTTGTTAGGAATGGAAGCAGTCACCAATCCATGGTGGAGCCCTGGCACATACCAATTCAGCAATTCCCCTCTATACTAAATACTTGAAGGGTACTTATTACTTAACGGTGTTCCCTGGAAAACCCTGTTCTGAAAACAATGAAACCTTCATTTTTTTATACATCTAAATTTACATATGGCCATTTTTTTCCCCTTAAGGCAGGATAGATCATGATTCCAAAGGCCATCCTGGGTGGAATTATTACTCCATGGGGGAGTCAGTGGGGGTGGTGCTCACATATGTAAGGAAAAGCTATTCTTTTTAAAATTTCCACTACTATCTTTCTGGTCATCTGTTTTGTTTTTCAGTTTGTTTTGTTATAGACTTGAGCAAACTGGTTTTCCTCTCCCTAATGAAGCCCATTGCCAAATCTTATCTGTTCAAGTTATCTGTTCAATGAAACGTTATTTTCACTTATCAAGGCTCCATGACATGTTGCTAGTCGCTTCTAACTGGAGACAATTATAGGCAATAAAGCAGAGTTCGCCAGGACAGTTGTCATTCATGGACCATGTTCTGCTCCCGAGGCCTCTGTGTTTGTTTAAGACGACAGGGCAAAGCAAGACCCAGAGTCAGCCTTGATGAAGCAGCACAGGAAATCTGCAGCCAGCGAGGGCATCCTGTATTTCTAATTTGTTGATTTAATCTGGCTCGAGGGGCACTCACAGAATCCTCATCACCTAATGTGCTTAATGGTCTAAATGAAATGAGTTGGTGGTGTTGATTTAGTTCCTGTTGGACCCATTTCCAAGTCACACAGCCCCTGATAAACTGCTGAAATGAACCCTTCTTCCAGAAAGTGCCCCTGGAAGATGAGACTTGGGCATGTTATATAGAAGTAAAGAAACTGGCTCAGTAATGGGAGACCTTGCTCTCCTCAAAACACAGGTCCTCACCAATCCAGGTGGAAACCACACCCCTGCCACAGCCCAGGTTCCTTCAGCTTCTTTGGGAAAGCAAACGGAATTTTTGCTTTTGTTTCACTTGTACTTTGTGGGCTTGAAAACAAAGAGAACTGTTGTAGGCAGCTTTTTTGCTGCTGTGACCAAAACACACAACAAGAACAACTTAGAATGATGAAACATTTATTTAGCGCTCATGGTTTCAGAGGTCTCAGAGGTCTCAGTTCATAAACAGCTGACTCCATTGCTCTGGGCCCACATTGAGGCAGAACATCATGGTGGAAAGTGTGGAGTAGGAAAGTAGCTTGGGCCATGGCAGTTGGGAAGCAGAGAGTTCTGCTTACCAGGGACAAAATATATACCCCAAAGGCATGGCCCCTCTACTCCAGCCACACCCTACTTGACTACAGTTACCACCCAGTTAATCCCTACCAGGGGATTAATGCACTGATTAGGGTAAGGCTCTCATAACTTAGTCATTTCACCTCTGAGCTTTCTTGCATTGTCTCACATACGAACTTTTGGGAGACAACTCATTTTTAAATCATAACAGGAACTTTTTTCTTCTTTTTTTACTATTGAGAGTAATATGAAATATACAGACAAAAGGGAACAAAATGTTGGTGTGAAACAAGAAACAATAAACTCATTCCCTGAGGCAGGTAGAACATACATCTCTTGCTATATTGCATAAGTGGCTAATAGTTCAAAAATACTGATGTAGGTGAGGAAAAATTGTCATATATTTTTTAAAGGGTTAAAGACAATAAACTTTCTTTTGTCTTTTTTGATCTTGAAAATTAAAAAATCAAGTCTCCAAATTTAGAATTTTATATATTTACTGCACTATTGGAGGAAATTTCTTCTGTAGTGACTAGACACAGAATGGCAATCTAATAAGATACTTTATTATTTTTAAAATTTAAAAATTTTGCCATAAACCTTCTTTCTGATTAACATATATGGGTACACACAAAAACATAAATGCACACACCCACTACCACCACCAACAAAAAACCCAACCATGTTTTTTTTTTTTATAATTTGGAATTTGGGATCATATCTGTGTTGGGGAATATAGAACAGGAATGCCCATATTTAAATTTAGGATTAATATATAGCAAGTGCGATTTTATTTCATCTGGATAAATAAATTAAGGATCATACTTTACATCTCCTTTTATTCCCTCCTTTTCAGAGATTCAGTCAAATACCCTCATGCTATAATAAGAACTGTGCCTCACATAGGGATGGGTGGTTTAATGAGCCTGTATCTTTGAAGGTATTGTCATCTTTCGAAAGAAAGAATAAACCCATACAACCTGTTGTGAATTAGCAGAAATATCTTAAAAAAATAAAATAGTGTTCTGCAGCTATTCTTACTGAGGTTATGTCACTTAGTAGAG
This sequence comes from Geosciurus inauris, assembly GCA_004024805.1. Taxonomy (NCBI): domain Eukaryota; kingdom Metazoa; phylum Chordata; class Mammalia; order Rodentia; family Sciuridae; genus Geosciurus; species Geosciurus inauris. The sequence goes on along the minus strand of PVHX01021957.1, from coordinate 23,393 downwards.
GATTTTTATGGCTTTTCTTCTTTTTCTGAAGCCGTGTTTTGGTGGATGGTGTTGCACTGTGCACATGCCCTGAGCCCATGTTCTGCAACTTGTGGTACAAGGTGACAAAGAGCTCTTGGGGGCAAACTCAGTTCAATTCACTGTGAGTCCATGGAGCAGTAAGAAAACCAAGCAACAGCTGTCAGACTAATATCCTACAGCTACAGTGCAGCCTGGTTAGACAGGCTGAGCTGAACTGTTGAACGAGATAAACACTCAGCTCAGCAATGCACATGATAGATTAAAATTAAACCAAACAAAACAATCTTTCCACTTCATCTGTTGAAAAGGGATGCCAATTTCTCCTTGAATCTTGATTGGATGTTGACCACTGCAACAATAAGCAGCAGAGTTAATGCCTTGTAAATTTTCAGTTCTTCAGGCTGGGCCCTCAGAGACCCAGAGCTTCAGGTCCCCTTCTGGAAGGCAGCCTCCATCTAAGAAGTCTGGCCACTCAGTGACATCCATGCTGTGAGGAAGCCCAAGATAGCTAGATGGAGAGATGAAGGCCACCTAATGGTGCTCTCAGGTGCCAGACATGACAGAAGCCTTCTTGGTCTTTCCCTCTGAGCCCTCAGTGACATGAATGACCTCAGTTAATGCCACAAAGAATAGAGAACTAAAGCCAGGCGCGGTGGCTCAAGCCTATAATCCCAGCACTTGGGGAGGCTGAGACAAAGCCAGCCTCAGCAACGGCGAGGCGCTAAGCAACTCAGTGAGACCCTGTCTCTACATAAAACACAAAATAGGGCTGTAGATGTGGCTCAGTGGTCGAGTGCCCCTGAGTTCAATCTCCAGTACCAAAAAAAAAAGAATAGTGAACTAACTGGATACACCCTACCTGGATTCCAGACCCACAGGATCCTGAGCAAGTAGAATGGTGATGTTAAAGCCAGTGAACTCTGGGAAAGTTTGCTAAAGAGTAACAAATAACCAAAACAACGTGCATGGCATGGAACACTCCTTGGCAGCCCACAGTATTAAAGGAAATGGATCAAATAGCTGACTTTTAAATTTACTAGGCAATATATTTCTGCATTTTATCTTGAAGAAAAAGGTATTTGCAGAGCTGGGTATGGAAACAGAATAAAACACTTCCCAAACCCTACTTGTCTTCTTTATTGCTTCCTGAGCCAATTAACCTTCTATTTTATTTAATTCTTAACGGAAATGCTGGATGCATACCAAATACACTCCACACTATGAGTGTCTGAAGTTGATTTAAAGAAGAAAAGGGTAAAAGCTTATTTCCTATTACTTTGAGGAAAGTTATAGTTTGAAATGGAAACAAGCAATACCATAAATTAATAGATAGTAACATAGAAAGTGCTGTGAGTTAACATAAATTGAGTATATGAAGACATGGAAGACATCTGAGTAGCGATGTAATTGAAACCAGATCTTGAAATAATGAGGGGATAAAGTTAGTATAATGGAGAAGTCTATGGATGTAGTGACATGGCAGATTTCTAACATGAAATAAAAAGCAAATAAAATTAAAAATCAATAACTTATTAAAGTCTGGGGGCTAGGGCTGTAGCCCAGTGGTAGAGCACTTGCCTTGCATGTGTGAGGCACTGGGTTCGATCCTTGGCACCACATACAAATAAATAGATAAAGATATTTAAAAAGTAACTTATTTAAGTCTGTTTAGCATTTTCTAGACAAGACTTCAGGTGGGTGGGGATGGTTCTGTCAAATGTAATTCAGGATTGAAATATTTCTTCCATTTTTGCTGTGGTGGTAAAGGAGAGGGTGGAGAGAGGCCATTTCCACTCACAGTGACATTGGCGATATTTCAGAGGGAAGAGTCTGTCCTAAAAGATAAGCCAAGTCTCTCCTAAAAATAAGCCAATATTTTCCTTAGTATGGTAAGTAAAATAACAGCAGCAGCTGTTATAATAATAACACTAAAAGGAAGTCAATGAGGCAACTGCAGGGGGCCTTGCTTTGGATTTACCATAGCAATTCTCTCCATGTGCAGGTGTATTTCTGAAATGGTGAGTATCTTAGGTGTCTCTAGAACAAAGCTTGTTGGAATCCATTATTTAATGAAAATTTACAGGGAAAACAATTCTGTCAATGAGCACAAAGTTTCAGTGTATTTGTTCCAAATTCTTCATGAGTCTTATTTTAAAACCACCATATCAGTGATAAATGCCTATATTAAAATAATTTACAATAATATGAAAAAGTGTTCAATGTCATTGGTCATTAGGGAGATGCAAATTGCAAATTAAAACCAAAATGAGAACTGCCTCACATCCACTTGAATAGGTCCTTTTCTTATTTTTTATTTTTATTTTTTGTACTAGGGATTGAACTCAGGGGCACTTAACCAATGAGCCACAACCCTAGTCCTTTTTATTTTTGTATATTGCGACAGGCCCTCACTAAGTTGATTAGGGCCTTGCTAATTCACTGAGGCTTACCTTGAACTTGTGATCCTCCTGCCTCAGCCTCTCAAGCCACTGGAATTGTAAGCATGCTTGCTCTGCTGGTGAGTAGCTATTTTTAAAAAGACTGACAGTACTAAGTGATGGTGAGGTTGTGAAGCCACTGAAGCTCAAACAGACAGTTATGGGTGTAAAAACCTGTCCACTCACTTAGGAAGAGGTCAGGCAGTGTCTTTAAAGCTTAAGCATCCAGTGATCCGGTGATAGCAATCAAGATATTTTCCCAAGAAGTCTGAATTAAATGTATGCAAAAAGATCTGTACAAGTTCTTAGCAGCTTTATTCATAATTGCTCTGAACTTGAAAGAATCCAGATGTTCATCAATAAGAGAAAGGATAAACAATCTGTAGTATATTTATACAATGGAACTGTACTCAGCAGAGCACAGGACTCCTGGCCAGCTAAGGCTGTAGCTCCATGTGTGGGTTTCTTAGAGCCGCATTCCACATGGTAACATGAAGGCATGTGAACTTTTCCCAATCAGCATTGAACATGGTTGAGTTCTCATTAAATCAATTCTTTAGCAACAAATCCAGTCTGCTGAGGATGAGGCTCCTTGGGGTTGGAGGTGGGAAGGCCCCTTAGACCACAGTGGTTGCAGAGGTGGACCAGCTGCCTGTGATTTAGCCCAAAGCTCAGTGGTAACTCCTTATCCACAAAGGGAAAGTCAAGCACTCTTTTCCCATTCATGCCTTTAATTTCATGTTAATGGGATCTGTGGAAGACAATGGGAACAGTTCCCCATGAATGATATCAGTTATGGACCAACATGGGTCATTTTTTAAGAGAGGAAGATGATGGAGGAGTTATCAATAGTTATGATAAAATGATTGGCAGAAATCAGAAATGTATGGGGCAAACCAAGGAAACAGTCCCTTCCCTGTACACAACCAGAATTCCAAAGACTCCATTCTTAATAATCAAATAAAAATAATATTTAGATTGCCTACCTTCATCTCTACCTATTCTCTCATAGATGTTATAATAAATGGTGACTTTGCAACTATTCTACTTGATGTATGAACTTAACCATAGCATCAAAATTCTCTGTGATTAATGTTTAATCTTATCTTAAACTGAAAAAGATATTATGCATGTTTTCATTCTCCTTAAGCTCCATGGCTACTTTCCTAATCAATTGGCTACAGGGCTTTAGCTGTGATATGCTATGATTCTAGGGCGTAGGTTTTTTAAAAAGTGATTTAGTAAGATAGGTCATTTACCCTCAGAATACTGGAATACTTATGAAGAACTATGAACACATAAAAAGTATTTTCAAATTCTTATGTACTATTACTGGATGAGAACAGATTGACGGTTGAGAATCCCCAAATGAGAAATACTAGCAAATAATCTAGCCTCATATTCAGAAAGTAAGAACTAAAATGCAGTTGTCTTTCCAGCTACTATTTTTAAAAGCTTGTAATACCAGAATGATAAAGTTTATGTACCAATTTAAAATGTTAGAATAAGTGTAGTTAGAGGGAAGATGTGTATATTTTTGCACATTTGTCATAAAGTACATATGTGTCAGAAAAGACAATGTAGGAACATTTATGTACACTTCAAAAATTAAGACTTAATTTCTGGACAGCAGAAAATTTAATTAAAATTTAATTTCTGAACAGAGTTATTTCTGAAGCTCTTTAATCTATAAAATTGTAGAACTACACTTGAGCTTTTATATGCTGAGTATAATCATCCATAGTGACTATCTATTTTGTCAGTTTCTATCTTAAACTATATAAAAAATAAGTATAATTACCAGAAAAAAAATTTTGGATTTAGAAAAATGTACCTTTGTTCAGCTACAGAGTTGAAAACACAGTATATCATTACTGAATAATTTTAAAGGATATAAACTCTGCTATATGGCAAAGTTAAAAAAATAATACATTAAGATTATGTTTGGTAATTACTTTTTGTTTGTTATTGAAAAATATGTCACAGTATTCATACCAAATAAACTAGTGATATTTTATAATTTTCTTACAACTATGTATAATCTTGCAGTATATAATTTCACCTGCACTGAGAACTAAAATAAATGTAAAAACTGCTCATCAGCCATTTTATTATTGAGCTTATTATGTTCACAATTTAAAAAAATGAAATATGTTCAAATCTCCAACAAAGGATGGAAAGCATCTCTAACAGAACTCAGGAAGCTGGTGGGCAATATCCAACTTCATTATGTGTCTAGAGGAAAGAACATCAGTCAAACTGTCTTCTCCCCTAATCATCAGTTAATGTAACTATTAACAAGATATTTTTTCCAATATGTGCTTCCATTAGCATAATTCTGGGCCCTAATTACCTTATGCTTTTTTTTTCATCTTTAAATATCTGACATAAAAATTGCAGTAGCAAATAGACCCATGTGGCTTTCTAATCCAGTTTTCTTTCCAAATTTGTCAGAGATGACATTCTTTGATGTGCCTTTAATCCAGTTTCTTTTGATGACTTCAGATTTTTTTAAGTAATACATATTAATGGTAAAAATTTAGAAATTCAGCAAAGTAAAAAAATTATCATCACTTAAAAGCAAATTTCAGAGTTAAAATCCTTGGGAATTTCATAATACACATTAATTTTTCACTTTTTTAAAAAATTTCTTTTTTTAGTTGTCAATGGACCTTTATTTTATTTATTTATATGCAGTGCTGAGACTCAAACCCAGTGCCTCACACATGCTAGTCAAGTTCTCTACCACTGAGCCACAAACCAGGCCCCTAATTTTTCACTTTTTACAAAAATAAAATCATAATACTTTTTACTAGACTGTTTTGTTAGCATTTCTCACTGACATTAATCCTTGAAAAACAATAATTTATAATAGCTATATACAAAGCCAAAATGAATACCTTGTAATATTTTAAAGTTGCCTGATTTTTAAATCATTTAGTTTATTTCCTATTTATTTTGATTATGTATTTAATAAATTATATATGTGCCAGATTTTATATCAAAAGATATATACATATATATGGAAAGGCATGCATATATTGCTATAATAAATATCTTTGTAAGACTTTGACTTTGTGGGGGCAAAAGTTTAGAGGTGGCATTGAATTACTGAGAGAAATAATAAAAAACATTTTAGTGTTTTTGACCTGTTTTACAAATCCTTTTCAGAAAATACTGTTTACACGTAGTTTGGCAAACATTTACATGTAAGTCATATAACTTTTTTTTAAGTCTCAACTTGAAGATTTAAGTATAAGTCAAATACAAAATTAAAATCCTCCATAAGTAAGGTTCTTCACAGCATAGAATATCTGCACATATAACGTCACTGTTATATATAAAGTCCAAATAGATTCAACTGTTGAAAAAAACCCTGCTTTGTATACCACACCCAATAAACCCTAATTTTGCATTCCTATTTTCTTCAAGAGAACTATGAAAGCAATCCTTCTAAATATTAAAAACTTCACATGTTTCTATGTAATTAGTTTTTTCTGATCAAGTTCAACTAAATACAAAGAGAATAACTGGATTTTTCAGTGTGTAATTGTTTCCTTCTTTATGATTCCTGAACATGAACAACTGACAGTGACATTATTTTTTCACTTCTTTATTTTTTCATATGGTCTCTATAATAAAATTATCTCAAATTTGAATCTAGAAATTAGCATAAGACCCTGTCAATGTCTTATTTAACAATAGTTCAATTTTTCTTTATGTTAATAAAGAGAGATCCATGCAATACTCCCAAGAAATAAGCAGGATAAGGACAGGAAATATCTACAAACATGCATTCTATACATGACCAAGTCTTCTGTTTAAATGAATGTGGAAATAGTGCATGAATGTTATTAAAATAGTTTGTGTATTGATATTTTTCCTCAATTTTTTTGTATAAAACAAATTACAAGAACAGACACAAATATAGATATATTTTGGTAGATTAAAAACTGGAATATTTTGTGAATACAAAGTTACCTGATGAGTTTGCTGGAGACTGGGCTTAGTGACTCACCATTACGAAACACAACTCACAGTGACACTGAGGAAATGAGTACCGAAAAACTTATCAAGGCTGATTAGAAACACTGGATGTAATAACTAAAGACATACTCATTTACCCCTGGGTGAAGAGTTGGTTTGAAACAACAGAAAAGGTAGTTGTGAGCAATGTGATTCTCCTTGCCAAAGGTTTCTCATGGCTCAAGGGCTGAACTCATGGTAAAATTCACTTCTGAAGTTTAAGGAGACTTCAATTAGTGTGATCATCAGGGGGAATACTTTCCATCTCATGGGCCTGCAATCATTACAGTGTATATATATATTCATATTCATATATATATAAATACATACATAATTATATATATATATATATATACACATATATATAATTAAGAATATATTCAAAGAGTTCTCCTTCACTTCTCACCAGCAAGAGGTAGGGGAAGAGAAGATGGAGAGGAAAAAAAGTGTATATATTGGCATTTTACCACAGGTACATCTGGAGAAAACTCACAGATGTGACCCAACGAAAAGACATTGGTCCTATGGAATTGATACACAAAATAAGTCATTTGTTTATAATAGCAAAATATCTACAAATACATATGTATGAGTGCACATGTGTGCATCTTTATATAAGTATGTGCAAATATGTACAAGTTAATTTAAATTTTCCAGTTAAAAATATCTTTCAAAATTTTATCTTTATTTTCTTCTGTTTTGATGTTTTATTTCCTTACATGTCTGTACATTCCCTTAAGTTATATACTGTAAGACAAAATAAACTAAACATGACATTTACCAGCACTCTAAATGCTGAAGGAAAAAAATAAAACAAACTATGTTGCAAGGGAACATTTTTTCATTTGGAAATCACATAAAATCAGATTGAAACTCAATCTCTGCTATTTTTCAACAGTATAAACTTGAGATTTTTAAACAGAGTTTTAGGCTTCTTCTCCAAGATAGCATATGATCAACCTTGCTGAGTGGGCAGAACAACAACCAGGCATTGGGAAAACACTCATTTCCTTTACTTAATCCATTTATTCCACACTCCTACCACCTGTTGATTGGCTGCTTTACAATGTCATGGTTTCATTTAAACATATGAATATGTAAAGTGATTAATTATTTTCTATCAGTAGTGTAGACTGCTGGCTTTGTTAAGTTCAGAAACAAAAAATAACTTGGAAAGACACAAATGAGGCTACCCTGGCATTGACTTAATGCCACCATTCAGGAGAATTAAGACAATTGGGAGGAAGCAACAGACAACAACTGATTGAACTCAACATGGAAATGATAACAGGTCTTAAATAAACCACTAAGCTCCTGGAGAACTCATGTCTCTTGATCATTGTTGAGAATCACATGGAGAATAAATAAAGACTTTTCTCCCCTTTAGAAGCTTATACCCTAAATTTTTTTTTGGCAAAAATATTATTTCCCCCCAACAAATGCATCCTTAAGCAATCCAAGACAAAAAGTAAGAGAAAATTGTGAGCCCTCTTACAGACAAGCAGTTCACCAAACAACTGGTTGTTCTAATGCTCAGTAAGTATAAATTCAGCCGGTGGCTGTGCTAGGAGCAAGGGGAAATACGAGAAGGAACAAAAGAAGTACGAGATGCTAGCCAGTGAATATGAAGTGAATGCACGGAACTGACTGGTTCTAGGAACTCTGACTTGTGGGGTCCTCTCGATGTGTGTGGCTACTGAACCTGTAGACAGCAGGGTGGGTAAAGCCTGAGCTGCACTAAAGTCCTGTGGTCAGCACTATGCCCCAGGCATGGGATGAGGTGTAGGGTGGCCATGAAGATCTTCTGGAGGTAGAGAAGGTCTGCTCAACACCAGGTTGTGTGAGGAATCTGCTTACCCTAAGAGCCACCAGGGAACTGTCCTAGTTTCCTGGGGCTACAACATCATAAACTAGTGGCTTATAACAACCAAATTTATTTTCTCCGAGTTCTGGAGATGGGAAGTCTGATGTCAGCTGTTCTAGAACTTTCCAGCTCCTCTTAACTCTGGTGTTTCTTCTTCCCTATGTCCCCACCTCAGTTACACACACACACACACACATACACACCTGGAAGTGTCCATAAGTCCTTTCTCAAGTAGCCTACTGGAGGTAGAGAGAATGAAAATGGAATCTCTGTGGGGGTAGGAATTACGGGCATCAAACTGAAAATGTTTTAAATATTAACTAAATATAACACTGTTTATTACAAAGATTAAAAAATTACAATTATTAAAAATAGTTAACATACAGCATGGCCTGAGCCAATCAACCAGGGGACACCAGCAATGTTGGAGATGGCCTTGGAGTTCATCTATGGGCCTTTTAGCTGCTGAGACATGGGGAGCTGTGGTGAGAGTCCCAGGAGAGAAGTCAGGTGGCCTGCCACTGGGGGCGGATGGGTGAGGTATGCTCAATGCATGTGGTGGCCATCTCCAGACAGAAGTGCTCAGATGCTTTAATAGCTCATGTGGCTAGTATGGGTGCCAGAGACACAGGGGCCTAAGAAGTTGATTCTCCCACTGGATAAACTTTAGAGAGACAGTGGGAGCTGAAGAAAACTTCTTTGTGATTTCTTCCCAGGAATCTTAATTGTTTGAGGCACTAGTTAGATGTATGAACTGAGCAGACCTCTGAGAGATGGTCTGGAAGACATAATTCCTTCACATTCAATTTTCATAAGGATGGAAGCTATAGAAACTGGAGGTGAAACTGGTCCCTAAATCAAGCCTTGGGTTAGAGTTCTAGAAAGGAAGAAACAGAACATTCTGAGCAGAAGAGAGGAAGATCTGGTCAGTCTCGCAGAATCACACAACTGCAATTTCCCCTTATCACACTCATTGGAAGTTTAGTCACACTGTCGATCATTCCTGCTGGTGATGCTGTTCATACCAAGTGGTATGAACATGCAGCTAATAAAAATGCACAACTTTAATAATGATAGGTGGTCTATAATAACATCAGCAGGAATACAGAGTTTATAGATTCATGTACTAAGTTTCTTAAATAATTAGTTAAAATATTTATAAATTTATTTAAAATTACTTTAAAAATGTTTAGTAGCCAATAGATAGGCTACATCCATCCTTACTCAGAAGTCAAGAAAAAAATGACATATTGTCATGAAATTTTCATCCCTTCAGAGAAATTAGGTTTCATGAATTTATTAACATTTTATTTGTGGCTTTTTCTTTTATTGTTGTTTTATGAATAAAAGATGTACATTATGGTCCAGGTGATATTACACAAAGACAAGTAAAAAGATCTAATTTCTGTTTTTATTTCAAATACTATCTTTGAAAAACTGAAAATGACGTGCTGCTTCCATTTTTATCTTGCATGGAAATATATAATCTTATTTCTAGGATTTGAGTTCAGTTGCTAATAAGTTCAAAGAATAAATCAAAATACCTTGCTCAGCTACTAACGCTTTTATATGAAATGAATTCTAATCAACACAATTCATTTTCCTTCCTTACTTTAGGTCATATAAATAAATACTGCCAATGTTGTTATGAAAACACCTTTCATTTATTTCAAGGTTATGTGCAGGTAGATGTGATGGTTTATAAGCTGAACCTTTGCTTTGTCTCACTAGCAAACCACTGTCCCTGTATTTTAAAGTAAGTGAACTGATCACCTGTTTCAAGTGCACGGTGAATTTGTGGAAGGGGGAATGGTGCGTGGGCTCTGACAGTGGCACATATGGCTGGCTGTGTCACCCCAGCCAAAGCCTCCCTGCTGTTGGCTGTTCTGAGATCCAACAAGACCTGGATTAGCCCTCCATCATGATGTTAGCCTCTCTCACCTAACGTGAGCAAGTGGAAGGTGGCCTGATGGAGCCTGGGGGCCACTGGAGGCCACAGTGAGGTGGGGACTGCACATCAAAGGACAGACAACAGGGAGCCAACTTTGAAAATACCTGATCCCTAGGACTCTGCTAACTCAAAGTCATTATTGTTCGTTTTTAGGTGTCCCGTATTTCTATATGAAATTACATTATTCACTGCTCAGTCACTTTTCATCTGTCTCCGTCACTGGAATATAATCTAGCTTGTCTCCCACTCACCGCTGCTTTCTCAGTATCTACCACTGTGTCTGGCACACAGGCACTGAACGGATGCTGGCTACACAGAAGGCAGCTGTCACTGGATCTTCTGATTATAACATCAGTCCAAGAAATTCACCGCCTGGACAGTTGCCAGACAGTATGATCTGCTATAGTTTTATTCTGATAGATTCTGTAAGAGCCCTTTCTGTTTTAAATTAGCATTAGCTGAGTGCTGGAAAAGCCTTGGAAGGCTGGTTCTCCTATACCGAATGGCACATCTTGTCAGATCACATGTCTTGCTTTCTGCAGATCCAGGATGCAACAGCTCTTTCAAACTACACACCATTTGTATTAGGTGTGTTGCTCTCTGCATGTAGTAAATCTCATTAGTGAGAGTTCCTTGGGTGCTAATCATATCAAACCTGGATCAGTTAAAGGTGCTATTACTTAAATTCTAGCATAAAACTATAAAAGATGTTATTCCATATGTCATCCTAAAAATTCCTGGGATTACAGTGTTGAGCTATATGTTAGAGTCTGCAAGGAAACAGTATGCCTTCAGAGATGGTGTCGATTGGTAAACTTAAGTCTCTTCAAAATGACTTACACCACCACAGGGAGTCTGCTGTGTCTCACATCCATTCACCTAGTCTGTCTGCACAGGGGAAGCAGAGCCAGCAGATCTCTGAGTTGGCTCTGCTAGTTCTCAGTGCACAGGGAGCATCTCTGTAGGACTTGTATTATAGCTTCAAGACAAAATATGAGTTTCTGGAAAGAGACTAATTTTAAGTGTAAAAATGCATTCCACAACAGACCTTTCATGGACATGCTCTTTCACACTTGGGGACAAAAATGTGTTCAATATTACAGAGGGAATTCCGTTGAAGCAGTCTAGATTTTTCAGAATATCAAATTAGGATATACTTGTCAGGCATGGTGGTGAACACTTGTAATCTCAGCGGCTCAAGAGGCTGAGGCAGGAGGATCCCGAGTTCAAAGTTAGCCTCAGCAAAAGTGAGGCTAAGCAACTCAGTGAGACCTTGTCTCTAAGTAAAACACAAAATAGGGCTGGGGATGTGGCTCAGTAGCTGATTGCCCCGAGTTCAATCCCCGGAATCTCCCTCAAAATAAATAACTAATAAATAAAGAAAGAAAGAAAGAAAGAAAGATATACTGTTGTTGAAACTCTACAATACATAATTGTTTTATATAAAATTAACCATATCCAACAATCAAGAGATATAAATATAAAATCATATAGACATTCAAATTAATCAGAGATAAACTGTTTCCAAGTGTGTGTCCTAACTGGTATCTGTGGTACTGTCCCTTCAAGATTACTGTTTATATTTTCCCTGATCACACTTAAATATTCATATTTAATACAGGCATTATATTCCTGCAACATTGCCCTATTTTTATATCACAGTCATAGCTAGAAATAGGAACTCTAAAAACATACGAATTATTGTAATTCTCTTCCAACTATGGGTGTCCAAGGACACACACGTGCAATTTTCTTAGGGATGGTAATATCACAATATTATCAGGCTTAAATACAGCATTGGAATGGCATGTTGGGGCTCACTCAGCTCATGGTATGCAAAGTACCGCACTTTGGCAGCCTGCATATTTGACCTAACAGACTAGAAGGCCCCAGAAGCAAGTCTGTCCAAGCTTCTCCTGCTGCCCTCTCACCAACTCTCTTCCCAGCAGCGAATCCCCAGAACCTGAATTTCCGCTCCCCCGAGGTGAGGTGTAGAAATTCCCAAGCAAGCCATAACACAGAGAAAGGTCACTCTCTCCCTCTTCCTTGTCCCATGAAGACCGCATTCCAGTGGGGTCCTGCCCCAATCCCAGGAGGAAGGCGTGCTAGGAGCCAAGGAGCTTCTGGCAAACAGGCCTCCCAGAGTACACCCTCGCCCTGTCAGTTACTATTAGGCCACACCTCCATCCAATCACATGCACATCACTGCCCGGTCTTCAAAGAACCTGCGCATAAAAACAGTTTTCTCTGGGTCTTGTTCCTGAAGGGCTCCCTGTGACATATAACTTTGATAAAAAAAAAAAATTTATATTGCTTTTCTCTTATTAAACTGACTTGTTACAGGAGTGTCGGCCATTACTCATGATGAGTGGTTAAAACATCACAGCTTTCCACCCCTACAGGCCTATTATTTTATATATTTATTTTATATGGTGCTGAGGATCGAGCCCAGTACCTCACACGTGGGAGGCAAGTACTCGACTGCTGAGCTATACCCCAGCACTGGCCTATTATTTTTTATGGAAAGAAAGTCAAAAGTACTTTTATTTATATGGTTTGCACATTCAAGATCTAATATATTTGCTTAAATCCTATTATGTGTCTTTTAAATTTGAATCAGAAAACTGATTAAGACTTACTCAAATTGAACAATGCATGCAAATAATATGTTCTTTCATTTAAAAAATAAATGTAGCGACATATCCTTCTACTTAGCATTATCCTTTAGTCATTCCTTTTTATATAAATATCACTGGCAAATATAAAATTCCAAAGACTACTTTTCTCTGGTTTTGCTTCAATAGTGATACATTCTATGGTGATTATGAGGATAATCCTAGGCATAATTGTAAAGTTTAAGTCTAAACATGCTTTAGGAAGAAACTTTCAAAAATGGATTAGCTTATTTTAATGATGTCACCTGTTTGCATGGATAAGAATTATTACACCCTCTGGGCTAAATACCCAGTGCTGACATAGACAGGATGAAAAGTCAGGCTACAAAACATCAATAAAAAAGCAAATGGAATTCAATATTTGCTTTTTTTAATCCTAGTCTTTCAACTCGTATGGCTGATATAATTTTATTGCCATTCTCTGAATTAATCAAGACAGCACATTAGTAAATAGAAATGTATTTCATGCTCCAGAAAAATAATTTGAGAAAATATACCCCCAAATGAGAATAAAATTTTATAATTTTTCTTTACAAATATACAAAACAAATATTATTTATAAGCCCTTTCACAATGCTAGGTAGTCTCAAGTTTTTCAGGAATTTAAATATTTTAAGTCATGCAATTATAACAATCCTCCCACAAAATTTAAAAAATATGTGACTGGATAGAAAGTTAGGGCAAGGGCTGCAAGATTGTTGTAAGGGTGCTTCGTCCCCCCAGGAAATTCACTTTCTGCAGCTACATCCCAGCCCTTCTTATTTTTTATTTTGAGACAGGGTCTCATTAAGTTGGTCAACTGGGTATTAAACTTGCGATATTCTTATGTCAACCTTCTAGTCACTGGGATTACAGGCATGTGCTACCATGCCTGGCTTGTTTGGGGTTTCAAATACCAATATTTGACAACATCTGATGTGTGTTTGTGTGTGTGTGTGTATTTTGTTTTTATTTTTTTTTAATTAATTAATTAATTAATTAATTTTTTAAATGTTTATTTTTTAGTTGTAGGTGACAGAATATCTTTATTTTATTTTTATGTGGTGCTGAGGATCGAACCCAGTGCCTTATGCGTGCTAGGCGAGCACGCTACCACTGCGCCATAATCCCAGCCCCTGTATTTTGTTTTTAAATAAGGCACAGTGCAGACAGATGCAGTATGACATTGTGCTCATTCAGGGTTTTATTCATTCTAAGAAGCCTGTCCATTAACAAGCATTTGATCTGGATCCAGGATTAGTTGGTTTCAGGAAAGGGAAAAAAAAAAATCTCAAACATGGAAACTAAGCTTTTTTTAAAATAGTTCATTTAAATTTAAAGAAATCTGGAGCTTCAAACACTATAATATGCACACATATTTGCTTGAAGTGCCTGTCTGAAAAACATCATAATATATGTATATTACAGTGATCAACTTTAGGTAGAAGGAAAAGCATTCGAGAGAAAAATCTTCCATCAGAAAAATCTTCTCTCAGTGCAGCTCATCAATAACTGCAGGGACAAGTGTCTGTCGTGTTTCAGGTGCCCTGCCTGTATCTCAGGCTTTGCCAACTACTCCGAAAAGCACATGGCATCATTTCCATTTCACACTCTTTGGAACTGAAGTGACTCATCAAAGGCCACGGAGCCAGAGAGTGGCAAAGGCAGCTGGAGTTGAAACCCACGGACCAGCGATTTCAAAACTCTCTGCATAATGCCTCTGTCTTACCTGACAGACACACACCCTCTACAATAAGCCACCAGCACCAGCGTAAATCAATATGCAATGGCAGTGGCTGCCAATATCAGACGTTGGCATCCAAGACTGAAAATCATGTTATTAACAGTGACATCAGAAGCCATAGCACACAAAGCCACCTTGATGTTTTGAAAAGCATTTTAGCTCTTTATGGAGAAAGGACACTCTAAGGATGCGATACCATGTCATAGCTAGATTCATTAACTTAATCACAATTTCTTTCCCATTATCCCACAATGCTCCAACCACTGAAAAATTTGTCTTTGCTTATTGTAAATCATATGGGGTTTAAGCATAAATATCAGGCACTTAGAATACCAGATTATGAAGGAACCAGGAATCATTTATGACAAATAGGAAGAGATTGCAATCTGAAAGGCTCTGCTCTCCTTCTCGTACATTCAAGGAATATACGACCCAGCACTGTCAGGCATGATATACCCTCCCCAAAAGGAAGACCTTTTTGAAACAAATTCAGGCAGGACTCAGGATATAGCTCAATGGTAGAGTGATAGCTTAGTATGTGGGAGGCTCTGGGTTCAAGTCCCAGCACTGAAAACAAAAAATTCAAATTTTGGTTTGTTCAATTAGCCATTTGTTTTTCATCAGGTAAAGATATGAATTGCATCTCTTTCTTCTTCCATGTATATGTGTACTCTTCCTCTCTTCTTTTGAAAATCATTCCTTTGGTTTCTGCTGAATATGTGCTAGTCTGCTTAAAAGGAATTTATGATACAGTAGCATACAATGTTTTAAAAATAAATGGAAACAGGATTTGTTCTGTGGAGAATTGAGGCTCAGTTTTTTTTTGGGGGGGGGGCGGGCACCAGGAATTGAACTCAGGGGTACTTGACCACTGAGCCACATGCCCAGCCCTATTTTGTGTTTGTATTTAGAAACAGGGTCTCACTGAGTTGCTTAGCACCTCGCCATTGCTGAGGCTGCCTTTGAACTTGCGATCCTCCTGTCTCAGCCTCCCAAAGTGCTGGGATTACAGGCATGTGCCACCGTGCCTGGCCAAGGCTCTCTCTCTTATGGAGGACTGTTATAAATAAAAATATACCCTGTTAACATTAATCCCTCATAAGCTTTAACATAATTAAAGGAGATTTAATAAATGTGAGGACATCAAACTAAGAAATTTCTGTACAGCAAAGGAAACTCTGAAGAGAGAGCCTTCAGAATGGGAGAAATTTTTTGCCAGCTACTCTTCTAATGGGATTAAGAGCCAGAATGTAAAAAGAACTGAAAACACTTAACCCCTCCCCCCCAAAATCTCAATCTATAAATGAGAAAATGATCTAAACAGAGATTGCTCAAAAAAAAGAAATACGAATGGCCAGCAAATACATGAAAAAATGTTCAACACCCTTAGGAGTCAGGGAAATGCAAATAAAAACTACATGGAGAACTCACCTCACTCCAGTTAGCATACAAATGACCATAACTGCTGGCAGGGATTGGGGAAGAGGTACATTCATACGTTCTTAGTGGGACTCTAAATTGGTACAACCACTTTGGAAAACAGTATGGAGAATCTTCAAAAGCCTAAGAATGGACCTACCATATGACTCAGCTATTCCAGTTCAGTCCTTGGTATTTATCCAAAATAACTAAAATCTGTATACTACAGTGATGCATGCATACCAGTGTTTATACCAGCACAATTCACAATAACCATGTTACAGAGCCAGGTGGCCATCAATAAATGAATGGATAAAAAAAAGTGAAGTATTACTCAGCTGTAGAAAAGAATGAAATTATCTCACTTGCTGATGAATGAAGGGAACTAGAGAACATTACACTAAGTGAAATAAACTGGACTTAAAGTCAAAGGTGAAATCTTTTCTCTTGTATGTGGAAGCTAAGAAGAAAATTTAAAAAAGGAATTTCATGAAAACAACAGATTATAGAAAAGGAATAGAGAGTTAAGGAGAAGGGAAGGGCATGGGGATTGAAATATACCCAATTATGCTATGTCCATGTACAAATACACCACAATGAATCTTTCTTATACATATAATGCACTGACTAAAGTAATTATAATAATCATAATCATAGAAAGAAGATTAGGAGAGTAGATTAAGAGAGCTGAGGGGATGAAAGAGGAGGGAAAGGAAAGTCCTGGAAAATGAGATTGATAAAATTATATTATGTGCATGTGTGAATATAGCATAATGAATCCCTCTTTTATGTATCATTATAATGCATCCATAAAAATAAATAAGTGAAAGGGGAAACAGGTAGAATTAAAAGTTCTTAGTAGAAAATTATTTAGTTTGTTCTTTTCCATATGGGTTTTCCTGTATTTTTATCACATTTTTAAAATGACATCAGGATTCTACTCATAAAAACATAATAAAGAAATCAAATAATAAAGAAATTAAACTGTAATATTTGATTTTTATATATTCAAAACAAAGTTCATTTATTGCCAATTATAGTCTTTGTTTAGAGGAATCTTTCAATATTCCATGTTATGTACTCTTAAAAATTAATAGAGTATCTATAACATACATTTTTGATAGATTTTCTAGCAGAGTAATCTTTTGGATTCTTCCTTAAAAACAGAAGAAAAATTCTGAGTATCACGAAACTTAATGCTGGTTAATAACTTCCTGTTTTCCATCACAACATTGAAGTTGGAAGAACGTAACTTGTTCAAGGTCTAAGCTGAACTTAGTCAAGAAATAAACTTTCAGGGGGTTGTTCATTTTTTGGGTGGGTTTAGGAAGAATAAATGGCATCAGAGCCTTTAAACCACCCAAGGATTGGAAGTTAGAAAGACCGACTAGAGGGCTGATAAATGGACTTGAAGTGGATATAGCAAGCTGCTTCATTCAGATGCAGAGTGGGGAGAGAAAATCAGCCTTATTTTCCACTTTTGTTTCCAAGGTGTAGGGTAGTGCAGAGAAGCCTATTTATTTTGCCAGGTATCGCAGTAACGCTCTTCTCTGGACTCTTTTCTAATTTACTTTGTCAGAGTGTGTACATCCTATAATCATGATGTTCCTATTGTGAGTGGAAGTAATTTTTTCAAACCACGTGTATTTCATGAAGCACAATACCTAACAAGGAGTTGGCACCCCTGCCCCCCACACTCTTATGATGAGATTGATCTTGATTTAGATTTTCAAGACTGCACCAGGAATTTCAGATAAAATTGCAAAAGGTGACCTTTAAAATCTCTTTTCAGAGACAGCTTAGAAAGTTCTCTGGAAATTAGTGCCTCCACTTTTTGCCTTCCAGTTTTTGATGTGTTGGTTTAAAGTCAATCATTCTGTCATTCAAGAAGGCATCATTTCTAAGAGGAGAGAAAATAAGGGCATGAGAAAAGATGACTTTTTACTTTAAATAATGGTAACTAATGCTTATCAAGGAAGGTTTGTTCTGCTCAGAATTAAAGTGATCATATATAATAAGACTTTAGCATTTTGCTTTCCATCCAAACCAAGAATGCTTGCTCAGGCGCCTTTGAGAAATAACACAAGATTACTTATGCTATTAGATTCTGTCAGCATAAATCTTTCTCATTGGCAATGAGAATGCATTTTATTTATTTATTTTTGAAAAAAAGAACCCCTTCATATGCCATAAGAACGAATACTCCTAAATTAATACAATTAAAGGCAGTGAAACTTTTATCCATTATTATGTGCTAATCTTTGCATGGTGCAGCATACACAAGACTGCAAATTATATTTCAGTCTTTCCCCACTTGGGCAAATAAGCACTTATTATCATCACTCATTTATGACCTAATTCAATCATCTGGGCAATAGATTTTAATGGGTTCTGCTACTTCTTCATGTGCCCCAAGGGACAAAGAATTGTGTTTAGTTTTCCTTCCTGCATCTAAAAGACAATGTTGGATTTACCCTTGTGTAAATGTACTAATCTCTGCCTGCCTGATGTGTGGGAGAGGGCACAGTGGAGATGGACCAGACTGGCTTTACTTATTGTTCCATTTATAACATATAAAGTTAGGCACAGATCTGTGATATCTCACCTGTGACTGGACACAGGTGCTATGACCCTGCAGAGAGCTATATCCCATATGAATTGAGGACATTCTTCTCAAGCAAATAGTTTCCACATTTATACGCTTCAATCTCAATACCTGTGGAGGCATCCCTAAGCACATTGCTATTTAGATATTTTATTATCATGAAAAACATTATGGAAGGTAAAAATCTAGAACTGATTTTTTACTGATTATCTCAAAACTTGGAGTGTTTTAGAGGCAGAATTTCTAGAAGCAGTTGCACAACACTGGAAACAATATTGATTATCACACAAGTGCATGACAATGGATATACACAATCACATTAATTCACGATACCCTTTGTAGTATTGTTCATACTTTTAAGCTAAAAAGAAGTAACATTATTTGTTCAAGGTCACATAGCTAGTTAAGTGGTAATACTGGAACTCTTGACCGCAGAGTTGACATTCTTTCTACCTAATCACCTTCAGAAATCTAAATATTCTTTGATTCTTCATTGGTAAAGAGGGGTAAATTGTCTCCTAAAGGCTGTGCTAGATTATTTCCAAAATGCAAACATTTCAGGCCACCTCTCTATTCTGCATAGGACACTGTTGTACAGGATCCTCTGAGCAGATTTTGCCACCAGTGTAGATGACTTCAAGGCCAAACCATGTGGCTATCAGTGCCATGCCTGTCTCCACTCCTGGCACATCCACTTCTGTTCCACCTCAGCTGTTCGCTGGGGTCCCTGGATTCCTCTATTGCTAGAAACTCTTTATATTCCCAACTGCCTTCAGAATTCAACAACCGAGAGAGCCCAGGAGAGGCGTGGGCTTGTTACTTGCTTGTGCTCTGGACTCTGGCCCTGGGACTTCAACTCATTTCCAGCTGTCATCCTCTAAGCCATGAGGAGCTGCACCCTGAGGTGATCTTGCACATTTAGGAAACACTACAGGATCTACTTCTCTCTTGGGGATTCATAAGGTACAACTTGAGTCGAGGTTGTGAGGCTGGTTGAACTCAAAGATGTTTTATAAGGAATAAATAAATATGGTCAAAATTAAAGGAGACAACACATGGCATGTGCTTAGCAGAGCACTTCCATAGATTAAGTGGCTATTACAAGTTTTATCTTTATTGGAGTTGTTATTTTGCTGCACAGTTTAGAGAGTTTAAAAGTTTAAATGATTTAGTACAATAATGCTATTGCTGATAAAAATCACTGTTTTCCTAATATGCAGACTAGAGTCCTAGATTGCCACTTAAATCTTGTCTCTATAAACAATGCAGCAGTCTTAAATTTGCCACTTTATGTAGAAAAATAGTCAAGTATTAAAAGTCACCATTATAAATTCTGCTTGGCTGCATTCGATGGAAAGTTTTTTATTTTGTCCTATTAAAAACAATATATTGAAAGATGAAGATACTCACTTTCAAGGAGCGGGGGCTTTTGAAGCCAAGAGCAGAAATACCAAGTACAGGAACAGACCTCAAGTGGCCTGCCTGTCAAGGTTTACACGAGCACACACTGCTCACACTCTGTTCTGAGAACAGAAAGCATCTCCAGGTAGTTCTTTTATTTCCCCAGCCAAAAAAAAAAAAAAAAAAATAAGCAACTCTTCCCTACATATCATGAGTTCCCACAACTTGCAGAGAGATATTAAATGATACTTCATTTAAAACTTAAAAATGGCTGGGCTCGGTGGCATACACCTGTAATGCCAGTGGCTTGGGAGGCTGAAGCAGCAGGATCAAAAGTTTGAAGCTGGCCTCAGCAATTTAGTGAGTCCTAAAAAATAAATGGGCTAGAGGCGTAGCTCAGTGGTAAAGCACCTCTGAGTTCAACCTCCAATACCAAAACAAAACAAAAACAAAAAACCCAACCAACTTTGAAATTAATGACAACAAAAACTTTGTATGGAAGGACTTTGTATGTATCCTTGACAGTAATTTAATATTTTGTGGATTTATAAATACACTGAAGCTAATGTCATCTTGCATGCCTCTGCAATGAATGAAGTTCAGCCATCTCCTCATTCTCATGAACTTGGGGCCAAAGTCTTGATGAAGTGTCACATAGTTAATACCTCAAGCAATCTGATAAAATAGCAATTTTTAAAACTGAAAAATTCACAGTTAGAATTTTGGTAAAGTGGACTCTTCACAAATAATATTCACTCCTCGTTTTGACAAGAGCTCCCAGGAAAAATCTTGCCGCCTGCACCTTTTGCTCAAAAGGTCCATCTTACAAATCCTCAGAGGGACTTTCCAAGACAGATGAGCCCACGCGTTCCTCATGCGGGTCTAGCAAAGCTTCGCAGCTCACTCAGACAACAGGACTACTGCTAGAGCCCAAGTCATCTCAGGAAACAGTAGTCCGGGAAGAAACAGAAAATGGAGCATCTATGAAAGAAATGGAAGTCCTGAAAGTCACATCTGGGGTTTGTCACTTTTTTCCACAACTGTCTAGCCAATTTCTTAATTTGATTGTATCTAAATAACCTACATGTTGAGACACTAAACACCACTTATATTTTAATACCAGTAGGAATACCATGATGTGGTCACTAACTGGGTGAGATGGTCCATGCCCAGCAGCGGCCCCTTGCCCTAGCTCTGCTTGCTCCTGGATCTGGCCCTCACTCAGGCTGCCAGTCAGGCTGGGCTCCTTCCAGCACCTCTGGGCTGCTGTGCTTGCTATGCTCCTTCTGACACTGCTCACTCCGTCTTCCTCCACGGGCTCTGCTCAAATATTCACCCTCAGCTAACTTCACATGAAACAGCACGCCTCCCTCACCTCAGCTTCATGGTTCTTTGTGGTTCTTCATTTTCCTTCTCCCCTCTCCATGTGCAATCTTCATGAAGGCAGGGACTTCGCATACTTTGTTTATGGCTGACTCTTCAACCTCTAGAAGTTGTGCCCTGCATAAATGCGTGTTGCCTGCATATGCCTGACCAGAAGAGAGAAGCGTTGCCTCATCTCATTTGCAGTGGACTTGGATATTCACGGGGACTGCAGAGAACACAACAGCTACAACCTTAGTACCCACTGAGTCCTTCCACAAGGTCCTAAATGTGATCTTAAATGTAAATATAAACCCCGACAGTGGGAACAGGCCAGTTAGGAGTGGGATGCTTGTTAACTGGTAAGCTGTTAGAATGGTACATGTTTCAACCCAATGTAGTTTTATGAACCCTGTTATTGACTTTTCCTAGGGGTAGTATAAGGCTCAACACAACAAAACAAAAACAAAAACAAACAACAACAACAAAACCACCTTTGACCTGGAATGTATTACTTCTGCCCCTTCAGTGTGGTTGACCCAATTCATCTGAAGCATGTTCTAGCTCCACTGAAAAAATATCATGAAATCATTCACTTTCAAAGCTGGAATGGATTTTCTGCGT
Source organism: Geosciurus inauris (assembly GCA_004024805.1). Taxonomy (NCBI): domain Eukaryota; kingdom Metazoa; phylum Chordata; class Mammalia; order Rodentia; family Sciuridae; genus Geosciurus; species Geosciurus inauris. The sequence continues at coordinate 1,284 of PVHX01021957.1, read as the reverse complement.
AGTTCAGTTAACATTCCTCATAAATATAAAAACCAGACACTGGCATTTCAGAAAAACTCAAATGTTTGGACTCAAGGATTGGTGAAATGGTTTTCCAAGGAGTAGTTTTAGTTTAGAAAGAAGTAAGGATAGAGTCCTTGCTTCTGGGAGATACTGGGTAACATTTGTGTAAATTCTGGGAAATCTTCAAAATTATTACAAGAGTAAAGTGCCATTAGTATTACTGTTTTATTATTATTATTAATTATTATTATTATTTTGGTACCAGGGATTGAACTCAGAGGTGCTTAACCACTGAGCCACATCCCCAGCCCATTTTGTATTTTTTTTTTTAGAGGGTTTTGCTGAGTTGCTTAGGTCGTTGCTAAGTTGCTGAGGCTGGCCTCGAACTCGTGATCCTCCTGCCTCAGCTGCCCGAGCTGTTGGGATTACAGGCATGTGCCACCGTGCCTGGATCATTATTTTTTTTTTAAATTGGTGTTTGATACCCACGTTATATTGAGTCCTGTGGCTGAGCTGAACTGGTGAAATGCCAGTGAGGAGAACAAGGCTGAAAGGTAGCTGACATCGGAGCAGGTGACCACATCATGCTAACTTCAAGGCTTCAGAGAGATACTGAGATTGGCCTTACTGCAGAGGAATGTGCCTCAGCAGGCCACAGTGCTATCTGGACACATTTCTTCAGTTGTGCCCACTCACACCAAGCAAAGGCCATAATTCCTGGCCAAAAGCAAAGAGCTGAGGGGCAGACAGGTCACAATTCTACTTCTGAAGTCCAGGTTATTTATTCCTTGCTTTTGATGTCCCCTGGGCATAGGACTTGGGGGAGCTACTTTCTTGCCTTCTGCCATGACCTCTTTTTATGGCATTCATTTTGGATTTGGCCTTCTGTGAGGCATGGACACCTGGCAGCCATCTCCTTTCTCTTGGGGACCAGCTCTTGGTCTCTTCCAGTTGCCCTGTCTTTGATGCTGACTTCCTAGTGTGGCAGTGGAGGGAAGTCCAAGGGCGGCAGAGTTCACCGCTGAAGCTCAGGCTTTATTCTCAGGGTGCAATCACTGCATATGTGCAAGAAAGATTCTACTTAATGTTTTCTACAGTATAATTGGCAAGATATAGAAATAGGCTTTGATGAAGGAAGAAATATCCACAAAAAAACTAACGCTCAAAAGATAAAAATAAATAAAGTTATAAAAATATAAATAAGAAATAAATTCCATGACTGGGGTCTCGGGAAATAACTTATTTTTATGCTATGTAGTATTAATGTCAACAAAGAAATGA